>JANAVB010021800.1:13823822-13906322 GCA_029216955.1 Iris pallida | reverse complement strand
CTCTTTATTCTACCTTAGATGCTGTGATTGAGTTGTATCTTTATATTGTCCTCCTTTTGGAGTGTATATCATCGTACAGGTATGGTTATTGATAGATGTTGTGACCTAGAACAGTGTTCTACCGCCGACACTGCGGCGTAGGCTGGACGTACCCACTTCTTATACCCTTACACTGGGTGCGGGTCGTGACACGCTTTTAGTGGTGGCCCATGCAGGTCTAGTCTCAACTAGTACGATTTCGTAGTGGTACTCGAACTAGAGTAACGCTACAGCCTGCAGTAGGATATAGGATATAAGTTAAGGTACTCAATCACATTAGGAAAACTCTTATCTAATTCTTGTAGCTAATTGCCTTCTTTTTAAATGAACTGTCCTCCTTTGATTATATCGCTTCCTTCTCAGTAATTGATTCTTTGTTTTGATCTGTCTTTAGGATGGTAGAGACACGATCACAGCGCTCTGGTCTACGGGATACCGCTGAGAGGTCTGGCACTTTTCTCCCGACTCAGCAGGACCCAGGGACCACAACACCTCTTGTTCCAGCTCAGGTGGGACCATCTGCAACTTTTGGGGGTGCTCCTCCACCAGTTCCGAGGACTACCCCAAGGATTCAGGGGATGCCACCACCACCACCTCAGGGGACAGTTGATATGGGGCAGTTCTTTGCCTTCATGCAGCAGATGATGGAGACTCAGCGACGCCAGGCAGAGGATATGAGGCAGGTCATTGACAATGCCCATCAGCTAGCCATGGTGGCAGTAGAGAAGGTGACTGCCCAACCATATGAAAGGTAGATACAGCCGTACCAGCCGAGGACTACGGGCATTCAGGACTTTCAGAAGATGCGGCCACAAGACTTCAAGGGTACTGAGGGTATATACCGACGACTAGATCGAGCATATAGAGGAGATCTTTTATCTCGCAAAGATTCCAGCTAGGCTTCAGATAGAAGCAGCAGGCAGCAGATGCAGGACCTTGATCGTACATGGTACCAGTCCGACCCTACGGTTGGTACACAGGGGTAGACTTGGGAGGCTTTCAAGAAGCTCTTCAAGGAGAAGTTCTTTCCTGACACAGCACTTGGCGCCTTGGAGATGCAATTCGAGAATCTGGTCCAGGGGAACCAGACAGTAGAGGAGTATGCCGGAGAGTTCTGCCATCTGGGCAGATTTATGAAAGGCCTTAGCGAGACAGCAAAGGCTAGGAGGTTCAGGAAGGGCTTGGTTAAGGAAGTCAACTCCTTGACCAAGAGCAACAAAAATGCTACTTTCAAGGAGATTTTGACGGGAGCTATGGCAGCGGAGGACGACCTCGAACTGAAACTGAAGATAGGTCATGATTCACATGGAGCTAGCGGCAGTGGAGGCCCGGCCAAGAGGCCCCATTATCAGCAGCATCATCAGCAGAAGCCGTTCTAGCAGCAGCAGTTCCAGAGTCAGGATCGTACGCCTTTGCAGCAGAAAAAGATACAGCAGGCGCCTAGATAGCAGCAAGTCATCAGTTGCACTTTCTGTAAGAAGCCAGGACATATATAGAACGAGTGAAGGAAGAGGCTAGGCAAGTTCCTCCTTTGTGGTTCAGTGGAGCACCAGCTGAGGGATTGTCCCATGTCTTCGGGACGTACAGCTCAGGGATCAGGAGCTAAGGCTCCGGCAGGACAATAGAAGGGACCATTGCCGATCTAGCAACAAAAGTTTATCCAGCACCAGCAGCAGACCAGAGGAGGTCAGCAGGGGCAAGCCTTCGCCATGTCAGTCGAGGATGCAGAGATAGTGGGAGATCTGATAGCAGGTTCTGTACTTCTTGACTCCATTCTTGCATTCGCTTTGTTTGATTCGGGGACTTTCCATAGTTTTGTGTCTGTATCTTTTGCTGTTAGACACCAGCTTTCTTCTGAACCATTGCCTAGGACTTGCAAGATCATGACTGGGGGTGGTATCATCCTCGTCCGTGATGTTTGTAAGGATCGGAGAGTAGTTTTGGGAGGCCAAGAATTGGATGTGAGTCTGCTCGTAATGCCATTATCGAACCATGATATTGTACTCGTTACGGATTGGTTGAGCAGGATGAAATAACGTGTAAGGCAACTCTAGAGGAGGGGTGAATAGAGTTTGTGTCGATAATTACCAAATTAAAATTAACTCTATATCACCTCCACAAAACAACTATCAAGAAAGTAAAATAAATCAGAGAGAAACGCGAAAGTAAATAAAGATCAGAAGAGCATACGCAAACACAGCAGTTTTAACCTGGTTTTCCTCGTCGAGGACTAGTCCAAGCCTGAGAACTCTAGCTCAGGATTGAAATCCACTATTTGTGAAATAGTGTACAACCATGTGCCTTTACTCAGAATAGCACGCCAACTTCTTACAGGTTCGCAGGTGGCGAAACTTGGAATTGTCCAAGTGACTTTTCTTTTCAACTCTTGCACAAAAACTTCTAGCTGAATCGCACTTGAGCACCTTGGGGCTTAGGAAGTTTTGTGGCTAGTAGATTGGAAGAATAAGGCTTAGGTAGTATAAGGCTTAGATGATTGAGAGTGAGAGATAGAAAGATGATCAAGAGATATATTAAAAATGGTTGAAATCATGCCCTATATATACTAGTCTGGAAGGCAGAATTCGGCCCGAATTCTGCCATCAAAATTCAAAAATATGGCCGTTGTACCAGCTAGCAATTGGTAACCCTAAAAAATTAGTTCCTGGAAATCAGGGGACAGAGTTCGGCTCGAACTCTGTGTGGGGGCAGAGTTCGGCCCGAACTCTGCCTCCTTGGTGGCAGAATATTCAAATGGCCTTTGGTGGAGCTTGGGCTTGGTTCAGGAATTGGTCTGGTTGTATGGTAGAGCTTGGAGAGATATGTCTAGGGGTTGAGATGACTCAGTGCGACTCAACGTACACATTCTCCAAGACTCAATAAATTGAAGATTACAGACTTAGAACAAATAGAAAAACCAAGAGCCCTTTGATGACGTCTTTATTCTGATATTTGAGCAGTCCTGAAGACGTCTTTTTCCTTGACAACAGTCGTCCAAAGATAAGTAGATCTGGAAATCTGAAATCTCTTTGTATGATGCCGTCTTTGGTCCATCATTAATTGTTTATTGCCTATGTCCTGGTTTGATCATGTTTGATCATGCTTACTGCATGTCTACAAATACATGTTAGGCCAGCAAAATATGTTGCAGTACGATACAAGCATAACAATATAATATAGGACAATTAGGACAATACTAAGTTTAAGTAGCAACATGATAGTGAGTATATGAATATTAGTGACATTATTATGTTAAACTTAACTAATTAGCCATATTAAAAAACACGATGTAATCATTGGGCCAACACAGGCACCATGCTAGTATAGATTATCATGGTAGTATAGTTCTCTTCAGAGTGCCAGGAGAGCCAGAGTTCGAGTTTACTAGACGAGAGACGGACCAGAGCAGCGGAGTCTTCTGTGGAGCTTCAGTAGAGGAAGAGAGCGTTCCACATCCATTGATAGCTGAGTTCATGGATGTATTTCCGGAGGAGTTGCCAGGGTTACCTCCGGACAGAGATGTGGAGTTCTCTATAGATTTGGTGCCCGATGCAGAGCCGATATCTCAGCATGTCTATAGAGTGAACAACAATGAGCTAGTGGAGTTGAAGAAGTAAGTGGATGAGTTGCAGGACAAAGGCTTCATCCGATCGAGTTCTTCTCCATGGGGTACACCAGTATTCTTTGTGCCGAAGAAGGATGGGTCAGTACGAATGTGTATCGACTACAAGGCTCTCAACAACCTCTTGATCAAGAATAAGTACCCTCAGCCGAGGATCGATGATCTGTTCGATCAGTTGAGTGGAGCGAAGGTATTCTCCAAAATTAATCTGAGGTCAGGTTACCATCAAGTGAAGGTGAAGAAGGAGGACATTCTGAAGACAACATTCAGGACACGGTATGGCCAGTTTGAGTTCATGGTGATGCCGTTTGGGTTAACTAACGCCCTGGCGGTATTCATGAACATGATGAACAAGGTGTTTCACCAGTACTTGGACAAGTTCGTGATGGTGTTCATCGACGACATCTTGGTGTATTCAAAGACCCCAGAGGAGCACGAGGAGCATTTGAGAGTAGTTCTGGAGACTCTCAGGAAGGAGCAGCTTTACGATAAGCTTTCGAAGTGTGAGTTCTTTTTGGACCAAGTTAATTTTCTAGGTCATATTGTGACCGAAGATGGGATCTCAGTAGACCCAAAGAAGATCAGAGCAGTTGAGGTGTGGACATCACCGAGTTCAGTTGCGGAGATCAGGAGCTTTCTGGGATTGGCAAGCTACTACAGGAGGTTCGTTCACGATTTCTCCCGGATTGCAGAGCTATTAACTAGGCTTACCCGGAAGGACACAAAGTTTATCTAGTCAGAGGAATGTCAGATTGCTTTTGATGGGTTGAAGAAGCAACTGACGACAGCCCTAATTTTGACATTGCCATCAGGATCAGACGAGTTCACTATCTACAGTAATGCCTCAACAAAGGGTCTGGTTTGTGTCTTGCATCAGCATGGGAAGGTGATTGCCTATGCATCCAGGCAATTATGTCCGTATGAGAAGAACTACCCTACCCATGATTTGGAGTTAGCGGCAGTTATTCTTGCTCTTAAGTTGTGGAAGCACTATCTATACGGAGAGCGTGTGGAGATCTTCACAGACCACAAAAGCTTGAAGTATGTGTTTACACAGAAAGAGCACAATATGAGGCAACGCAGATGGTTGGAGTTGATGAAGGACTTTGATATTTCCTTGCAGTATCAGCCAGGGATAGCCAACGTGGTTGCCGATGCCTTGAGTAGGTATCTGGTAGCTATGTGCTTGACGATGGATCGTCACTTGTTAGCAGATTTAGAGAGCCTGGGATCGAAGTAATTGTGCCAGGAGTTCAGATACATATGTGGAGACTTCAGATTCAGTCAGACCTAATGGAGAGGATCAAGTCAACTCAGTTTGAGGATATTACTCTGTGGTGTATTAAAGAGCAGGTTCGAGCAGGATTGGTGGATGATGAGTTTATTCTTGCAGAGGATGGCGCATTGAGACACGGTTCCAGATTGTGTGTGCCTAGCAGAGAGCTTTGGGAGCAGGTTATGCAGGAGGCCCATCACTCTCAGTACTTTATACATCCAGGTGCCAACAAGATGTATAGGGATCTGAAGGAGCAGGTATGGTGGTATGGGATGAAGCGGGAGGTAGCTCATTTTGTAGTCAGATGTTTAGTCTGTCAGCAGGTTAAGGCAGAGAGGCAGAGGCCAGGAGGACTGTTACAGCTATTGCCCACTCTGGAGTGAAAGTGGGAGTACATCACGATGAACTTTGTTTCTGGATTGCCGCGTACACTAGTAGAGAAAGACGTAATTTGGGTCATCATAGACAAGTTGACTAAATCAGCCCACTTTTTGCCATTTAAAGTGGGTACGTCTACTAAGAGACTAGCAAAGATATATATAAGACAGGTTGTCAGGATACACAAAGTTTCGGTGAGCATTGTCTCGGATCGGGATAGTCGCTTTACTTTCCATTTCTGGCGGAGTCTGCAGACTAGTTTGGGCTCTCAGCTCAAGTTCAGTACTATATACCACCCTCAGACGGACGGACAGTCAGAAAAGACTATTTAGACACTCGAGGACATGCTGCGGACTTGTGTTTTAGATTTTGGAGGCTCCTGGGTGGATTATTTGCATCTAGTGGAGTTTGTATACAACAACAGTTTCCAGGCCAGCATTGGGATGTCACCGTTTGAGGTACTGTACGGACGTAGATGTCGTACACCCTTGTCTTGGGACGATGTTGGAAGGCGAGCTTTATTGGGATCTGAGATGGTTGTTGACGCAGCCGAAAAGGTGAAGCTCATCAGAGATCGACTTCGCGTGGCGCAGGACAAACAGTGGCATTGGGCCGATAGCCACCGAAGACCTTTGCAGTTTGAGGTACAACTTAGACTTAGGAGTAGGATTTTATTTGTTTATGATTTTTTGTTTGATCATGTGATTGTTATAGTTATGCTTGAGACTATGTTTGTGCTAGGTTGGAGATCTGGTGTTCCTGAGCATATCTCTGATGCATGGTACTATTCGCTTTGGTGGAGGTAGAAAGCTAGTCCGCGTTTCATCGGACCTTTCGTCATCAACGAAAGAGTCGGTGACGTGTCATACAGACTGGACTTGTCCCCTGCATTAGAGTGAGTCTATATTGTATTTCATGTGTCGCAGTTGAGACGGTATATGGCAGATCCCAGCCATGTACTGGACCATTCCGAGATCGAGGTGGGTCCTACTCTTAGTTATCCAGAACAGCCTGTGGAGATTCTGGATCGACGGAAGAAGGTGCTGAGGAACCAAATGATACCCTTGGTTCGCGTAGCTTGGAGGCACCACTCTCCAGGTGAGTCTACCTGGGAGAGGGAGGATGAGATGCACAAGCAATACCCTTATCTTTTTCAGCCGTGAGGTAGATCCCTTCATAGACTCTATAGCCATTCTGGTCAAGCCTTTAGAAGCTTTCTCACCTTTGCGTTTGTCCTTTGCACAGGACCCTGAATTTAAAGCTGAGGCAGGTACCTCCTCGTCTGAGGAGGTGGACGTGACAACAACATCCCCTCCTTATCTTTGACCAGCAGATGACTATCAGCCTTCCTCAGCCAAGGAGGCTGAATCAAAAGATGATCAGGGCAAATGCCCGAATTATGGTGGTGACCAAAGAGCCAGTCCTTCTTTCGATATCTTTCTGGGGACGATGTCTGAAATCGGTGCCATACTGAAAGAGTTGGACGAGAATCAAGTCCAATCGGCCCAACCTCCGGCGGGTATGTTATCTTTGTGCCTCTTTTCGGATGAGATTTTTCGACTTTGATTTTACATGCTCCTTGTGAGGCTGACCACGAATGTATGTTCCCTTGTAGACAAGGGGAAGGAACACCTCGCGAAAATAGTCCCAGGCATTGGGGAAGGGACAAAAGTTGTTCCCGGCTCCTCCAATTTTACTGGTACGGAGGGAGCTGTTAGTGAGCTGGTATCGGCCACAGAAGGAGAGGTTGAACAACCTGCTGAGGGGGATGTCGCTGAATCTGCTCCTGGTCTGGCTGGGATTGTGGAAGATATCAGGCCTGATGCTGCTCGGGGCCTTGGTATTGTTCTCCTTGAGCAGTCTGGGCCAGTTCTTGGTTTTTCTGAAGCCAAGACTGATGGCATAGCCTAGGCTGGTGCTGAGCAAGCTGAAGGTACAAAATTACAACTCTTTCGCATTTTCCTCCTTCTTTTTTTTGGTTACTGATGTATATATTGTTTTCTTGTCAGGTTCGGCTTCTTATCAGGTATCCATTCCTAGAGCGAAAGAAACTCTCCAAGCTTCCTCTCCGACGACTTCCACAGAAGATGACGAGATGGCCAAGGAAGTCGTCAAAGCTTTCTACTCTGTGCTGAAACTAAAGCTTACTGGAGTCCTGAATCGGAATGCTGCCTTTGGCCCTGTAAAGGCTGTTGTCGAATGCCAAGTGGCAGCCCTCGAGAGCATTGTCGGCTATGAAGAGCGGGCTAATATTCTGAAGAAAGTTCTGAATGACCTGGAGGGTCAGGTAGCCTGATTCCGGGATGCCAAACAATGGAGCCCATTATCCCTGTTCCGTGCAGAAGATGAGGCTCTGATCACGGCTCTTACGGAAGAGAAGGCTACTTTCCAAACGAGGAAGGATGCCCTCGTTCGAGAGATCGATGAACTGGCTGACAAGTATGGCCAGTTTAACGCTGCAAGTGAGGCGCGTGCTGCCTCGAAGGATAAACTGGCTGCACAGATGATCGAAAAGTATAATCACATTGCGCAGATCCAGAATGAGGTTGCCCAACAAGAAGCCAACTTGAAGACGGCAACATCTGAGCAGGAGGATTATTTGGCTCAGGCTACCATGACCGTCACCACTTCTGTCCATTTAGAAGAATAGCTGGCTAAGTTGTAGGGAGAGCATCTGAGTCTGATCCTTTTCGAGGATAAAGTTGCTCGTCAAGAAGAGGCACGTCGTCGAGCTATCGCGAAGTCTGAAGCCGAAATCGCGGCTCTAAGGGACAACATCAATCGCCTATGTATCCCTTAGATTCTTTGTTTGTAACTGTGTTTTTTTCTTTCCAGTCGTCACGGCTCTTGTACCTTTTTTTTCGTCTCTTGATAGACGTTCAAGTAAAGAATAAATAATCTTTTTGAAATGAATGAGGTTTTGTGAAATATTAGAACTTGAGGTAATGTGGACGTAGCAAGGATATTTCTGGTGGGTATTCCGCTGGAGAATTTGATGTGGACCTATTATCCATTTTATATTCAAGTTTTTTTGAATATGGATAACAAGTTGAACGAGGCTGCTAGTAGAGGTAATATGGACGTAATAGCAGGGGATGTTCTATATCTGACCAGAGGTAATATGGACATGGAAAGATATATAACATTAGGTTGGAGTGGATAATTCAGAGGTAATATGGACGTGATTATCCTTGATGAATGCTTTGCTCAGAGGTTATATGGACATGGCAAAACATTTCTTAATTATTCCACTGGGGAAATAATTAACGGAAAACAATTCAGAGGTAATAGGGACGTGACTTGTTTTCGTCAAACCGAGTTTGGACAGAGTAAAAAAAACAGGAATGATTCTATTGGGGAAATATTTTAGAGGACCTATTATCCAAGGCGTATTCAAGACTCTTGAAATACGGATAATAGTTAGATAATTTTTTCGAATCACATAAACATCGCACTGTACATTTACATGACTAAACACATGTGAACATTATGAAAAAAGGTTACACATAGTATTTCTTTAGGAACTTGCCATGATAGGCATCATGAGCAAGTCACCATCAGGCTTGATTAGTCGGTACACACCGTTAGAATACACTGATTCTATGATGAAAGGACCCTCCCATTTAGGCTGAAATTTTCCTTTTGTTTTGTGCATCATGGCCATTGGTCTTCTCACCGCGAAGACTAGATCACCGACTTAGAAGATTCTTTCCTTCACCTTTTTATTGAAGGCTCTGGAAATGCGTGCTTGGTATAGCTCAATGTCCTGCTGAGCTAACAAGAATTTTTAATCTAGTACTTCGAGCTCCTGTAGACGCAGACGATAGCTTTCTTCGGTAGTCAACTCGCTGGCTAAGGCTACTAAAAGAGAAGGAATCTGTATTTCTAGGGAAAGAACTGCTTCGCTCCCATAAACCAGAGAGAATGGCGTACTGCCTGTTGGAGTTCGGACCATTGCACGATAGGCCCAGAGATATTCACCGAGCTTCTCATTTCAATTATGCTTATTTGAAGACACGAACTTTTTGAGAAGTTTTATGATGGTTTTTTTGAAGGCTTCTGCTAGCCCGTTAGCCGCTAGATTGTAGGCAGTAGAGGCTACGTTCTGGATTCGATTCCTATTGCAGAACCGATGGAATGCATGGCTTGCGAATTGTGGACATTATCATGGATGATCCTGCGAGGTAGGCCAAAGTGGAAGATAACGTGATGTTTGATAAAACTGATCACGTTTGACGCCTTCACTTTGGTGAGCGGTATGGCTTCCTCCCATTTGGAGAAGTAATCGGTTATGGATATGATGAACCGATGTCCTCTAGAAGATGGCTGGCTGATTGGTCCTATGACGTTCATGCCCCAGGCTTTAAAAGGCCAAGATGCTACCCTCGGGTGTAGAAACTCTGAAGGTTGATGAATGAAATCGGCGTGGAACTGACATGCTCTACACTTTTTTGTATATTCAACAGCATATGCTATCATTGTGGGCCAATAATAACCCATTCATTTAAGACAATCTTATAATTTGGGGCCTGGTTGATGTGCACCACAAACTCCTTCGTGAGCCTCCCGGAGTGCATGTTTGGCTTCTGTGTCTGATAAACATCGTAATAGTAGCCCGTCGTAAGAGCGTCGGTACAACATCTTGGTAGCTGTATCGTAGTAAAATCTGAGGGATCGTCTTTGGATAGATACTGCTTCCTTTGGGACATCGGAGAGGATTCCGTAGACAGCGTAGTCTATGAAAGGAAATCTCCAGTCTTTAACATCGATGTTTGTTTCCGTTGTGTAACTATGATGAATATGCAAGGCATTTTTCATACAGAATAGTTTTCGACCAGACACTGTGATCGACTGCTGAGTATTGGTAGGGACGGCCAAGGAAGCAGCGAGACCGAATAGAGCATCTGCTTCTATATTCTGTAGTCGAGGCACGTGCTCGATGAAGAATCCAGCAAAAGTAGATGCTAACTCGATTGTTGCTCTGTGATAGGGGATGAGATCTTCGTGACGAACTTCATAATCCCCTCGGACCTGACTAACTATTAGCTTAGAATCACCGTAAGCTTATAGATAGTCAACTCCCAGTTGTTTTGCCAGTTGCAGGCCGATTAATAGGGTGTTATATTCGGCCACGTTGTTGGTGTATGGTTCTACGAAAGAATATGTACTATGTATAACCAGATGATCAGGTGACACGAGCACAATGCCTACTCCAGCCATAATATTTCTTTTAGGTCCTGTTCTTGATGCACCATCAAAGAACATTCGCCAAATGGAGATTTCTTCAGTTGCAGTGTTAGACTCCACTACTTCATCGGAGATTTCGTCGTAGAGTTTGGAAGATTCTAGCACCGGATGAGCTGCTAGGAAATCATCTAATGCTTGGCCTTTTACTGCCTTCTGAGGAACGAAGAGCATATCATATGGAGTCAACAACATTGGTCATGTAGCTAAACGGAAATTGAGAGAACCCGATTTAGTCATGAGTATTCTGAGAGGATTGACTTTACATATGATGTGGATAGTCTGCCCAGACACGTAGTGGCGTGTCTTCTGGATGGCAAATACTAGTGCAAGGCATTCTTTCTCCACAGGTGTGTATCTGTGCTCGGCACCCACCATTGTGCGGCTGAGGTAGTAGATTGCCTAGTCATGGCCGCCTTCATTCTTCTGAGC
Organism: Iris pallida; assembly: GCA_029216955.1. Taxonomy (NCBI): domain Eukaryota; kingdom Viridiplantae; phylum Streptophyta; class Magnoliopsida; order Asparagales; family Iridaceae; genus Iris; species Iris pallida. The sequence goes on along the minus strand of JANAVB010021800.1, from coordinate 13,895,334 downwards.
TAATAGGGCGCCAAGAGAATGGTCCATAGCGCGGATATATAGTAAGAAAGGCTTCCCCATTATTGCAGCTACCAATACTGGGGGGCTTGTAAGATACTTCTTAATGTCGTCGAATACGCGTTGACATTGTTCAGTCCAGATGAAAGATACGCCTTTCTTCATGAGCTGAGTGAATGGTTGACACTTTTCAGAAAGGTTCGAAATGAATCATCTGATGTAGGCTAGCCTTCCTTGTAGTCCGCATAGCTCTTTGAGGTTTCTTGGAGGATGCATATCGAGGATAGCCTTCACCTTCTCCGGGTCAAGATGTATACCTTTTGAAGTGATGACGAAACCAAAGAACTTGCCGCTGGAGGCTCCCAGAAAGGACTTAGTTGGATTCATCTTGAGCTGGTGTGCACGCAATAGTTCGAACACCGTTCTCAAGTCTTGGAGGTGGTTGCCCTTGAGACGACTTTTAACTGCAATATCATATACGTAGCACTCCACAGTTTTGCGCAAATGATCGTAAAAAATTGTTTTCATGGCTCGCGCAAAAAATTGTGTTCATGGCTCGCTAGTACGTAGCTCCTGTATTCTTCAATCCGAAGGGCATCACCGTATAGCAGTATACCCCCAACGGTGTTCAAAAAGATGTGTGCTTCCCGTCGTCGGGGAACATCTTGATCTTGTTGTAGCCTGAGAACCCATCCATGAAGGACATCCGCTCGAAGCTGCAAGTATTGTCGATCATTACGTCAGTGATCGGTAGAGAAAACTCGTCTTTCGGGCATAAAGAGTTCAAATAACGGTAATCGATACAGACTCAAACTTTATCGTTCTTTTTCATGACTGGAACGATGTTGGCAACCCAGTCAGGGTGTTGTTCTTCATAAATAAATCCACTGACAATGAGCTTTTTGACTTCATTCTCGATGGCCTCCATGACATCTGGTCAGAATTGTCGTTGTTGCTGCTTCACTGGATTAGCTTTAGAGAAAATATTCAGGCGGTGCATGGCGACTTTAGGGTCCAGGCCTGGCATGTCTTCATAGCTCCATGCAAAGACATTGATGTATTCTCTTATAAGCTGTATAAGAGATTGACGTTCATCGCTAGACAGACTTTTACTGATGAAAATTGGTTTTAAAAGATGATTCATCTCCTAAATTGACTTGGATGACATTGTCTTCGGTAGGTGGTTCACGTTGTTCGAAGCACAACTCCCATCTAGTATCCATCTTTTGAGCCTATTATTCAAGCTCGGTCGATTGGATATCGTCCGTAATTTGGTAAACTGAAACCATGTTGACGGGCATAGTTACTTTGAACATGTTGCCAATGCTGTAGTCTGAGTCCCAGAGGCAGGAATCATAAGAGTGAGAATAACGATCTGCTTCATCATCTGATCTTTCGGAAGTTGTTGGAGGAGTGACATAACCTAAACTAATACCGTTTCTTTGATAGTAGTTCTCGAGTTTGCCGGAAGGAGCAAGTGTCGTATTGGCAACCGTTATCTCCAGCCGTAATTTATCCCCTTGTCACTTTTGATGTCATATCTCATGTTCTGGATGATATTCTTGGCCTGCCAACTATACCGAAAAAGTTACATTTTTTCTGAGTCATAATCAACTTCCGAGTTGTGCTTGGGAGAAGTAGAGTCCGGAACGAATTTTCTCTCGCCAATTATTCGACCGAAGATAATTAGCTCTTCATCCTTCTTTCTGGCTGGAACGATGAAATAGTGGATATCTTCTGGGTAAACGTTTTCCCGTAGGTGAGGCATCGTGACCAGTATGCAGAGGTGTGGTACTATGTCGTGCTCTAGAGCGTATATCGTATCTATGTAGTGGTTTACAGATTGATAGACATCGGAGTAATTCAAAGATAAACCTTTACTAAGAAAATACACAAGTTCTTCTTCAGGGATAACATCATCCACTGAAGGTACATTATTATGAGTATTGATATACTCATTGAGAGGATCATCATCTGGAAGAGGAGCCACAGTCTTGGCCAAGTTTACCACGTAGGGTACTTCTTCAGGATTGGGAGGACAGACTTCAGCAGGTTCCTTCCGAGGTGTCTTGCGGAGAGTGATGGTCAATGGTGAAGAACAGTTTGGCAACTCTAGAGGGGGGTGAATAGAGTATATATAGAAAAATGACCAATTAAAATAACTCTTTCACCAATAATAAATAATCAGAGTAAAGTGCGGAAAATAAAGGAGATCAAAAGAGCATACGCAAACACAGCAATTTTAACCTGGTTTCCCTCGTGGAGGACTAGTCCAGGCCTGAGAACTCTAGCTCAGGATTCAAATCCACTATTTGTGAAATAGTAGTTTACAACCGTGCCTTTACTTCAGAAGAGCACGTCAACTTCTAACAGAGGATCGCAGTGGCGATTTGCTTGGAATTGTCCAAGCGACTTTTTCGACTCTTGCACAAGAATCCTAACTGAGAGATGCTGAGCACTCGAGACTTAGGAGGCTTGTGGCTAGTAGATGGGAAGGGTATGGCTTATTTCAGCTACAAAGAGAAGAGAAGATTGGATGGATTGGAATGAGAGAATTCATGCCCTATTTATAGTATTTTTATAGGCAGAATTCGGCCAGAATTCGGGTAGGAAAATTCAAATATTTGGCCGTTGGACAACTAGCAACCAGCTAACCCTAAAATTAGGGTTCCTGATTTCTAGGGAACAGAGTTCGGCCCGAACTCTGTGTGGAGGCAGAGTTCGGCCCGAACTCTGTCTCCAGAGCATAGAGTGGTTCAAAGGGGACCATTTGGGAATTTCTGGTTTGGTGGAGCTTTGGGATTTTTGGGTAGGCTATAGTCTAAGTTTCAAGAGCTCAGCATGACTCAGATTACATTAGTCTAGACTCAAAGAAAGTGTAAAATACAGACTCGAATCAACTGAGACATGGAAGCTGAGCTGTCTTCTGTCTTGAGCTTAATGCAGACGTCGTATGTCGTATTGAATTATTACAGATATTATTTAGTCAATATTGTCAATATTTGGTTGACTGTGACTTTGTGTCAACAATCTCCCCCATATTGATAATTGACATAATAATATATGTATATTCAACATTTATACCTGGACACATTTGATCATAGCAACATAGCTCCCCCATAATCGATGCCGAGCTAGAAATAAGAGCTCCCCCGTGATCAGTGAATGGCGCTGAGCTAGAAGAGATAGCTCCCCCGTAAAGAATGCATTGAACCTGTATAATATCTCCAAAAAGCACAAACAAGCATAGATATACGAAGGCGAAAGATAAGATACTAAATATATCTAGCCAGAATATACATAGTTCTCCCCCTTTTGGCAGTTAGCAATATAGACTGCATATGAATAAAAAGATCATATAAACTGCAGTAGACAATAAAGAGTGATGCAACCACACCAAGCAGAGAAGAAACAGTGTATGACTAAACAAAATGAGTCACTAGCATAAAGTAAAACTATGATAAAATGTCATCCACAAAACCAAGTGTCAAACACACAACCAGAGTTTTGAGTACATAAAACCAAGGACATAAATCCATAATAAACTAAATAACTGAAATAAAAAAGCATCAACTAAGATCATCATCAGTAGCAGCAGCAGATCGAGCCAATCTCCATCACGGAGCACGAGAAGGTCCTGGAGCATCTGAAGGACCGGGGAAGGAGCGACGGGGGTCCAAAAATGCAGCATCCGGATCCATGTAACGCATGACCCAAGGATCATCAATGCGATGGCCCGCGCGCTCAGGATCTCGCTCCATGGGAATGTGCAGATGACGAGACAGGGAATACCGTATATCATACAGAGAGTTTCCGAGGGCACTCATCTGCAGAGTAGTACGATAGTCCAGCTGTGTCCAGCGATCGTCCTCAAGAGTAAAACGATCCCGGAGCATAGTCTGAATAGACTCAAGAGTGGCAGGTGGAAGTGGTGCATCCTGACCGAGTGGAGGGGCGTCAGGCTCCTCATCAGCAGACTGCTCAGAAGTCTCAGGAGAGGCGACGACTGCCTGAGAACGTCGTGCCTTGGACAGGAAACTAGGAGCAGGCAAGAACTGACAGTCATGAATAGGAATAATGAACGCACGAAAAACCATAGGAAGATATAAAGGATAAACCAATGCTCTTGGTTTCTTCCTACAATTTATCATCCAGTCCATCATTGTCCTAGAAAGATTGAAGGGGATACGATAATGAAGGTGATACAAAGCAGATATCTCAAAGTAGGTAACTTCATCAGTGGAGCCAGCTTTTGGCAAGATAGTGTTAAAAATGATTCGATGAAGTTCATAGAAATATGGGTTGAGGTGCTTGGCCATAAGTTTGCGAGGACTTATGTTAGGAGCACATAATTCCTCCTTGAAACCTTCAAGAGAAGTATCGCCAACAAATTGAAGTTGACGAGCTTCCATAAGTTTATCCCAAGCATCGAGATTAAAAAGATCAAGAAAATCCCCCAACTCAGAATCATTGAAAGCAATGTCAATACCGGCAACCCGGGAATAGATGTGGGTTGCATCGAAAGTTAAATTGCAATAAAACATTTGGATTGCGCTACGGTAAATGACAAAGTTTGTGGCAACTAACGCATCCAAACATAGATCATGAAACAATGATTCATATTGAGAAAAGATTATAAAATTTATCGGATGTCCCCCGAACACCGGACGAGTCCGAAAGTTGCTAAACCATGCATTAGACGCGTCTAACGACACAAATAATCGCTCGTCATATGTATTCGGATCATGGGGACGAGGCGGATTGAACAACGGATGAATGGGTTGTTGTTCAACTACTTGCTCAATTGGAGGAAAAGGATTCGAAGAGGAAGCTCCCTCAGTTCGAGTCCTTTTCCCACGATTGGGAAAGCGAGGAGCCATTTGCAAGAAAATAGAGAACTTAAAATGGAGAGAAAGAAGGGGATATACCTGAAATCAACAACAAACAGTGGAAGAGAATGATGAGAAACCTCTTTCCCTTGATTTTGAGAAGTAATAGAGCCTTCTAGATCAAAAACTAGGGTTAGGGTTTGAAGGAAAGAGTTTGGAGAGGTGAGGAAGGAGGTAATAGTGAAGGAGAGAGATGAAAACCCGAAATATAAGAGAGGGTTTTCGTTGGTCGGAAGAAATTCTGACCGTATGATCTAAACTGATCCAACGGCAGAGGCTGATCCCGACGCTGGACCAATAGGGACCAAACTCGGCCCGAACTCTGTTAGGGGCAGAGTTTGGCCCGAGTTCTGGATTAGTGGTCCAGAACTTAAAACAGGCTGAAGAGAAAAAAAATGGTTAAGTGTTGAAGAAAAAAAAAGGTAGAGAGGATAAAAGTAAGATGAATGCATTGAAATACATAGAGAGGTACACAAAAGTCAGAATGAACTTTAGAAAAATCAATTAGGCAATATTAAATCGAAACAAACCATATAACAAACAAGGAAATATATTGTAATTTAATATTTCAAATTTGCCATGGGTTAGCTGCAGGGGCCGGATCCCAGCTAGCGGTAGTCCTGAGGACTAGTGCACCGTGTCGCTTAGGCTTTTACGCCTTGTTGTCAGAAGGACCCTTTCGGCTTGTACCCATACCAAATTTGTCGTAAAAGAATCAAAATATACTCGATATTTACGCAGGTGAGTCTCAACTTATAACTGCTTCATCCAAAATTCCGAGTTCACGACAAAGGAAATTGAAGCGCTCTTCGGATAATGGCTTAGTAAAAAAATCTGCTAGCTGATGATCAGTGTCAATAAACTCTAAGTTAATCGTGCCATTTTGCTGATGATCACGCAAAAAGTGGTGTCTAATCTCAATATGTTTAGTGCGTGAATGACAGACAGGATTCTTAGTCAAATTAATGGCACTAGTGTTGTCACAGAATATAGGAATATGCATGAAAGATAACTTATAGTCTTCAAGGGTTTGCTTCATCCACAGAATTTGTGCACAACAACGCCCAGCTGCTATGTATTCAGCTTCTGTTGTGGATAGTGCTACAGAGTTCTGCTTCTTACTAAACCAGGAGACTAAAGCTTTTCCTAATAAATGACACGTGCCGCTCGTACTTTTACGGTCGACCTTGCATCCAGCGAAGTCAGCATCAGAGTAACCAATAAGGTCAAATAATGTGGACTTGGGATACCATAGGCCCACTGTAACCGTACCCTTAAGGTATCGAAAGATACGCTTAACCGCGGTCATGTATGATTCTTTAGGATTAGCTTGATATCTCGCACATAGGCAAACACTGAACATGATATCGGGACGACTAGCAGTTAAATAAAGTAAGCTGCCTATCATACCTCGATACTTACGTTGATCAACAGGTTTGCCGCTCTCATCTGGTTCGAGTTTGGTTGAAGTAGCCATTGGAGTGCTGATTGGTTTGACGTTGTCAAGATCGAACTTCTTCAGCATGTCCTTGGTATACTTCGATTGACAGATGAAAGTTCCATTAGCCATTTGTTTCACTTGTAGGCCAAGAAAGTAGTTGAGCTCTCCCATCATGCTCATCTCAAATTCCGTCTGCATACACTTGGCAAATTCTTGACAAAGGGTTTCATCAGTAGACCCAAAAATGATATCATCAACATAGATTTGAATCAACAGAATAGTGTCTTTAAAAGATTTTATAAATAGTGTAGTGTCAATTTTCCCTTTTGAAAAACCTTTCTCAAGTAAGAAGCTACTTAGCCTTTCATACCAAGCTCTGGGGGCTTGTTTGAGGCCATAAAGCGCTTTCTTTAGCTTAAACACGTGGTCGGGAAATTTGTGATTTTCAAAGCCAGGAGGTTGTTTCACATAAACTTCCTCCTTAATAAAACCATTCAAGAAAGCACTTTTCACATCCATTTGAAATAATTTGAAGTTTTGAAAATTAGCAAAAGCACAAAGCATCCGAATGGATTCTAGTCTAGCAACAGGAGCATACGTCTCATCGTAGTCGATACCTTCCTCTTGGTTGTATCCTTGAGCTACTAGACGAGCTTTGTTACGTGTGACTGAACCATCTTCATTTACTTTGTTTTTAAAAACCCATTTAGTACCAATTATCGAGTGATTAACCGGTTTAGGAACGAGTTTCCATACTTGGCTTCTCTCGAATTGGTTGAGTTCTTCTTGCATAGCAGAAATCCAAAATTTATCATTAAAGGCTTCAGAAATATTTTTAGGCTCTACTTGTAAAATGAAGGCAGTGCTAGCAACGGAGTCTCTTAGTGATGATCTAGTAGTTACTCCACGTGAAACTTCTCCTATTACTAAATTTTCTGGATGAGAAGGTTTGAAAAAGAATTTCTTAGGCAAACCCTCCAGAGAATCAGTTTCAGTTGAAGTATTCATTGGAGTAGAAGTTGATGGCTCAACGTCATCATCAAGAGTACTTACTATACTGTTATCTTCATCAAAAGTCACATTTGTTGACTCTTCCACAATAAGTGAGCGTTTATTAAAAACTCTATATCCCTTACTCTTGGCGGCATAACCAAGAAAGATACCATCGTCAGCTTTGGCATCAAATTTGCCTAAGTTGTCTTTGGTGTTAAGGATAAAACATCTACAACCAAAAACTTTAAAATAAGAAACATTGGGGGTTCTCCCAAACCAAAGCTCATAGGATGTTTTCTTCGTAATGGGACGAATCAGCACCCTATTCAAAATGTGGCATGCTGTACTGACAGCTTCTGCCCAAAAGTATTTCGGAAGTAAAAATTTATTCAACATGACTTTGGCCATATCGCCGAGAGTTCTATTCTTCCGCTCCACAACACCATTTTGTTGAGGAGTTCTAGGACAAGAAAATTCATGATCAAAACTATTTACATTACAAAAATTTTCAAAATCATAATTTACGAATTCGCCTCCATGATCACTTCGGATTCGAGTAATCATATAGCCTTTTTCGTTTTGAACTTTCTTTACAAAAACTTTGAAAACAGAAATAGCATCGCTCTTATTAGCGAGAAAGAAAACCCAAGTAAATCTCGAAAAATTATCAACAATAACAAATGCATAAAGTTTGCCACCAAGGCTAGCTATTCTACTAGGACCAAATAAATCCATATGAAGTAGTTGTAAGGGTCCAGTAGTACTTACAGAGTTGATGGAATGAAATGAGGATTTAGTTGCCTTGTTTAGTTCACATTCGGCACATACCGTGTCCTTTTTGAATATGATATCAGGCAATCCTCTTACTAGCTTCTTGGTAGACAGCCTGGATATAGCATCCATGTTGGCATGACCAAGACGCTGGTGCCAAAGTAGTCGTTCGTCTTTGTGGGCATATAGACATCTACCTGCATTGTTAGTATTTATAGAAAGATAGAAAATATATATGTTGTTCTCTCTTTTCCCTTCAAAAGCAATGTCTCCTGTTGACCTATCATAGATGTAGCAACTGTTTTGTCCAAAGTTAATATCATATCCATGATCAGCAAGATGACTAATGCTGAGCAGGTTATGTTTTAACTCGGTCACTAGGCAGACATCCTTTATCACAGGAGAAGGAGGATGACCAATGATACCATTACCTATTATGTGCCCTTTGAGATTGTTACCGAAGGATACATATCCTTCTCTCTTCATCGATAGTGATGCAAAAAGTTTTGCGTCTCCCGTCATATGTCGCGAGCATCCACTATCGAGAATCTACTTACTTTCAGTTGAAGAGGGAAGGTCCACCTACATCAAGAGTAGATGTGACCTTTGGTACCCGAGTTCTTGAGGGTCCTGAAAAGTTAGTCTTTGGAAACCAAGCATATATCTTTTTATCTACCAGTCTTCTAACTCTGCACTGTGGTGAGATGTGTCCATGTGATCCACAGTAGGTACAGATAGCATTTTTATTTATACTAGGAGCATGAGAGTAATATCTGTAAGCAACAGGATGAGGATGAACATGATGTGAAGAGTTAGCATGGTGATGATGATTATGCATAGAATGAGTGGCATGGTGATGGTGTCTATGAGGCATATCATGATGGTATTGTCTATGATGTGTGATATGCTGATATTGTCTATATGGCATGGCATGATAATTTTGTCTATATGGCATATGATGATCTTGTCTATATGGCATTGCATGATGATCTTGTCTATATGGCATTGTATGATGATCTTGTCTATATGGCATGGCATGATGATTCCTATGTGTGGGGTGATATTGATTGTGTCTTTGTGCAACATGATGATTGTGTACTGAATGAGAATTATTCTTACGTGCACGTGGTTTGTGAAAGTTTGTGTATATAAATGCATGGTTATGTGCTGCATGAGAATGATGTGGTTGACTAGCATGAGTGGTGTTGTACCCATGTGATTGGGTTTGAGGTTGAAGCACCTGTTTACCCAATTTGGTTTCTAATCTCTTAGAAGCAGCTTGCAATTCATCAACCTTAATATTCAAGCCATATATTTTAGTCATGGAGATTTTGTGTCTACTCTTTTCTTCAGCAAGCAACGTGTTGAGAGTAGTGATTTCTTGAGCTTGTTGCTCAATACGTGCTTCAGCATCATGTAAGCTTATTTTAAGCTTGGATACTTTATTAGTGGCATCAGTGGGTGACGTGTCTCTAACATCATCAAGAAGTAAAGAAATTCTTTGTATCTCATTTTCCAGACTTTTGATTTTGTCCTTGGCATGTTTATATTTACCAATGACCTTTTTGTGATCATTGAGTAAATCAGTAAAAGCATCGCCAAGTTCATCAAAAGAGAAGTCATCTAGAGTTTCGTTAGATACCTTGTTGGAAGTTGCCATTAGGCACACATTTGCTGTATCTTGAGGAGAGCCTTTTTCTTCCTCGGAGTCACTCGCTTCACTTTCATGCCAAATTCCTGTGTTGGCATATTTCATTAATGAATTCTTTTTGTATGGCTTCTCATAGCGGTTGCTCTTCTTCAAGAATGGGCAGTCTTTTCGGACATGTCCAGTCTTCTTGCAACCGTAACAGGTTGGCTCTTCTTCATCATCTTCTTGTGAATCCTTCTTCCTTCGATTGAAGCGAAGGAATTTTCTGAAGTTGCGAACCATGAGAGCTTGGTCTTCATCATCCGAGTTATCGTCTTCGGTCTCATCGTGATCAGCCCTTCGTCGATGAGCTTTGAGTGCGATCTCCCTGGTCTTCGGAGCAGGCTCTTCGAAGTCCTTGAGGTCAAGCTCGTGAGTCATGAGCTTACCCATCAAGGTCTCCATTGACATTGATATGAGATCGTTTCCTTCTATGATGGCCGTCACCTTAGGGTTCCAAATCTTTGGCAACCCTCTGAGTAACTTACGAATCTTCTCGTAGTTTGAGTACTGCTTACCAAGCGAGGATAGAGGATTGATGATGTCGAGGAATCTTGTAAACATTTGAGTGATCGTCTCATTTGGCTTCATCTTGAAGGCTTCGTATTCTTGAGTGAGACGGCTTATTTTAGATTCCTTGACTTGTGTGGTTCCCTCTTGCGTCACTTCTAGAAGTCTCCATACTTCATGAGCAGTGGTGCATGTGGAGACCCTGTTGAATTCATTCCTGTCTATAGCACAGAATAAAGCATTAATAGCCCTAGCATCTAGACTTGCCTGTTTTTTCTCCTCGACAGAATATTTGTCGTGTGGTTTCTCAATGAGGTCACCATCGACAACTATCGTGACGGGCTTTTTGTAACCGTCAGTAACGACAGTCCACAGGTCAAAGTCTAGAGACTTAAGATAGAAGCTCATCCTTGTTTTCCAATATGTATAGTTAGTTCCATCAAATAGGGGAGGCCTATGAGTGGACTGACCATCACCATGATTGGAAATCAAGGATTGTGTGGTTGCCATGGATCAGCTCTTAGGATGTTAGTCCTTATAAAGAGAACAAAGCTCTGATACCAATTGAAGAACAGTTTGGCAACTCTAGAGGGGGGTGAATAGAGTATATATAGAAAAATGACCAATTATAATAACTCTTTCACCAATAATAAATAATCAGAGTAAAGTGCGAAAAATAAAGGAGATCAAAAGAGCATACGCAAACACAGCGATTTTAACCTGGTTTCCCTCGTAGAGGACTAGTCCAGGCCTGAGAACTCCAGCTCAGGATTCAAATCCACTATTTGTGAAATAGTAGTTTACAACCGTGCCTTTACTTCAGAAGAGCAAGTCAACTTCTAACAGAGGATCGTAGTGGCGATTTGCTTGAAATTGTCCAAGCGACTTCTTCGACTCTTGTACAAGAATCCTAACTGAGAGATGCTGAGCACTCGAAACTTAGGAGGCTTGTGGCTAGTAGATGGGAAGTGTATGGCTTATTTCAGCTACAAGAGAGAAGAGAAGAGAAGATTGGATGGATTGGAATGAGAGAATTCATGCCCTATTTATAGTATTTTTATAGGCAGAATTCGGCCAGAATTCGGGTAGAAAAATTTAAATATTTGGCCGTTGGACAACTAGCAACCAGCTAACCCTAAAATTAGGGTTCCTGATTTCTAGGGAACAGAGTTCGGCCCGAACTCTGTGTGGAGGCAGAGTTCGGCCCGAACTCTGTCTCCAGAGCACAGAGTGGTTCAAAGGGGACCATTTAGGAATTTCTGGTTTGGTAGAGCTTTGGGATTTTTGGGTAGGCTATAGTCTAAGTTTCAAGAGCTCAGCATGACTCAGATTATATTAGTCTAGACTCAAAAAAAGTGTAAAATACAGACTCGAATCAACTGAGACATGGAAGCTGAGCTGTCTTCTGTCTTGAGCTTAATGCAGACGTCGTGTGTCGTATTGAATTATTACAGATATTATTTAGTCAATATTGTCAATATTTGGTTGACTGTGACTTTGTGTCAACAAATGGTTTGACCTTGTCAGGGTTCTTCTTTTTTACCCAGATTGTAAGAGGCTTTGGAGTACTTTTTGGAGTAGTACGTTCTTTGACTCGGATAATCAGGGGACCATCATTGGAGGATAAACTTGCTTCAGCTTCATTTTCAGCTTCGTTGCTGTCATCCTTGGGAGGCTGAGATTGGTAAAGTACCAAATCTCCATAGTAGGCTTCGATGCCCTTAAAAGGATCGACATGGCAAACTCCGTCTTCACGACACCGTCGCTGTTGACATACTTGAAGCACTGGGAAAGTATGGAAGGAACGATCATGTTCTCATGTATCTATGGATGTCCCAACAAGACATTGTAGGATACATTGGCATCGATCACATAGCAGGAAACCTCCGTTCGGAGATCACCAATCTGGCACTTGAGACGAATCTTGCCCAGTGGGTGGCTTCGACCAGCATTGAAAGCTATGATAGTTGTATTGGTTGCAGATAGCTTGTACAGAGGGATTCCTAGAATTTGAATTAAACTTCTAGGAATGATGCTGAGGAAGGATCCTGGATCGATGTCCATACGGTCCACCTTGATCGCCCCAATATACCCTGTATAGTATAGGGGTCTATCATGACGATTATTTTTGAGTAGCAAGTCCTCTTGTAAAAAGGTGATGTTGGGCACCACTTCCATAGTACTGTAGCAGTGGGGACAGGAGACAGGGTCTTCAGCGGAGGCTTTGACTTCAGCGAGATAAGAGTCGGCATGTAGTAATGCCTCACTTAAGGACTTTCGCATTTCTTTGGAGAGTCGCAATAGATCGAACAGAGACAACCTGGCAGGTGTATTGGCCAGCAGTGCCAGTATGTCAAAGTTGTAGGGCCGATCCATGCCTTCGGAAGCTGGCACCTTCAGAGACTTGTCAAACCATGTCTCCTTCTGCTTGGCTTTGTCGGTAGTTGAAGGCTTAGACGGGCCCGGCTTCTGAGATTGTGGGGGCAGCAGGAGCTTGAGAAGGTACTGCTTTTTTTGTGCGGGATCGTACGTCCGAAGATAAGTCTTCCCCGATCGCGTCTCGTAAGATAGAACCTCATAGATGAAAGAAGACACCATATGGCATGACTTGTATTTCTTGCCCATTTTTACTTTGGGAGATACCACCCCCTGTGTCATCTCTTGCACAAGGTCCGGATGGACCCACATGATCTCACCAGGTTCAGTCGTGAGTGGCACCAAGGTTGAGTTACGAGCTGGTGGTAGGTTGACGACTTCTATTATCGCTTTGGGGATCGGGACCATGCCGTTTGGGACTTCTGTAGGAGAAAAGTCACGAAACTGAAGAGAGATCATGTTAGAAGATACGACCTTGTCTTCAGCTTCGAGGTTGATCACTTGGCTGTCGATAAGCTGTTGTATCTTCTTCTTCAGGATGATGTAGTCCTTGGTGGAATGATGCACGTACTGATGATAGAGACAGTACTTGGGATCGTTGAGTTGGTTCGCCTCTGCAGGATGTCGTGGTGGAGGCAATGTTAGTTTATTACCCTTCGTCAATGTATGAAAAATGGTAATGACATCGTCTTTATCAAAGGAGAAGGTCTTCTTAGGCTTGTCGGAGGCGCCCTGAGAATTGGAAACTCCTTTGGAAGTGTCGACCTTCAGGACTTCTTTCCCTTTAACCCCACGTACAGGGATAGTTTGAGGATGCTTGCCCTTGTCTTCAAATTTGGGTGTTTTCAACCCCAGTAATTCTAAATTAGGAACGTCGTTTTCAGCAGCATCGACGGCCCCAATGAAAGCGGGCCATGTATCATACTTATGTATCCCAGACAGAACATCACTGTAGGAAGGAAGTTATCTCGACAAGTGTCTATAAGTTCTGAGTCTGGTATGACAAAGGGCATCTTCAGTGCTAGCCACTGAAGCGTTCTATGAAGGCAATGACAGACTCAGTTCTCCTTTGCTTGGTCTCGATGAGGGTGAACATACTAACATGTATGCCACTCTCGTAAAACCTGTTGAGGAACAACCTCTCCAAGTCTTTAAAAGAATTGATACAGCCGTCAGGCAGACTGTAGAACCATTCGAAAGCTACCCCCTGCAAGGTGGTAATAAACATCTTTGATAAGAACGGATCAACCCTGGGAAAGTGTAGAGTCTGCTTGTTGAAGTATGTCATGTGTTGACGAGGAGAAGTCAACCCGTCAAATGAATTTAGCGTCAGCAGCTTGTAGTTAGGAGGGCAAGTAGCATTCTCCCATTCAAGAGGATAAGGTTGAGATATCTCCATCTTCTGAAGCTTATCTTTGTGTGAGATGGTGCCGAGACGGGAGACCAGGGAATCAATTACATCTTGTTGATTAAGCAGGTGTTGGAAAACAGCTGCTGAACGGTTTTCAGGCATTGTTGGCGATGGACCACCCCCAACATTTGTAAGATTTGGGGTAGGCGCAACGAAATGATACTCTTTTTGTAGTGAAGGAGGGTTGTTGCTATGAGCCGAACTAGCATGAGCCGAGGCATTTTGTTGAGGTGGAGGGACTACATTCGCAGCTTGGACCGCCATGATACTGGTAAGCATATCAGAGATCTTGGCGAATGCCGTTTAAAGACCCTCTAGCCGTTTGCTGGTCTGATCACTGGATTCTTTACGTCTTTCTCCGTTTGCCATGTATGTAGATGACATACGAGAATAAACAGAGGAAACAGTACAACTAGTGCTGATGCTGTATGTCTCTGAGTTGACAAGCCCCTCATCTTCAGGTAAAGGAGGTCGATAGTCAACCATCAGACTCAGAAGGATCGTCGTCCTCTGGAAGGCTACCCCTAGTATGAAGGTCATCCGCTTTAGATTCTGAGGGAATACTACCCCCAGCTTGGGAGTCTTCGTCATCCATACGGAATCTCGCCTTTGACCGAGTACCCATATAGTCACCTTCAGATGTGACAGCCTGCTGGCCATCTGTTGGTAAACTTCTTCTCTTTCTCACGGAACTGAGAGAGAAAGTTTGGTTTGTGGTCCACCGTCTTTGATTGGGGCTTCCATAAGGGGGACCCGATAAAGCCATATTGGATGAGACACACAGCGGCTTTTCATCGTCAGAGAAATGCAGCCGTCAAAACACGGACTGTCTCTGAGGCACTCTTGTTGCTTTGGAGCAACAACAATTGATGATAATACTGGTGCACGGATGTGCATCATGAATTATTATGTCCTCCCTCGCTTTATGCTTATGATTTATCATGTCATGCAAGTCAGTGGAAGAGAGTTTTGCCTTAAAATCTATGTTGCATGTATTGTTGGACTTTGTATGTGGGTTTGTAAGGAGAGTTGGCGCATCTAGACTTAGTTCACGTGTAGGGACAACCCCCACACCTAAGTTCTGTGATGTCCTTGAAGACAGCCCCGTGCTATACGCGTTGGGGCCTGTCTTTTTGTTGTGGGCGCATAGGCCTTGGAGACTGGCTTTGGGTGCATGCTTCTTGGCAGCATGTCTGAGCCTCCTCGATGTAGGCGCATAGTATGGATCAGTCGAGCCTGGGCGCATAGCCTTGGGCGCATGACCCTGGATGCCCAGTCTGTTGAAGACAGAAGCTTTCTGATTTGATTTATGCGCCCAAACACCCCCTTGGGTACATAGCTTTGGGCGCATGCTTGGTGGAACAATGTTGTTGGGTTTGCCCAGAGTGTCGAACACTCTGATTCTTGGCATCGTAGTGCTTTCTTTTGCCAAGTCTCGAGCGTCGAACACTCTGTTGTCGGTTGTGCAAGAAAGAAGTCGCTGGGCTAGTAGAGCCCGAAATGGTGTGAGCCTTCTTCATTTGGGGAGCTTCTGTGGCAGAGCCATGTGCCCATGTGACAGAGTCCTCCAGTTGCATATCTGCTATGATACTAGCAGGATATGCACGACGAGCCTTCGGAAGCCAAGTCTTGCGAGACTTGTTTGGCTTCACTGATTTTGAGGGAATAGAGCCATCCTTCAAGAGCATCTCTTCGAATGCCTGCTGATCGAACGTTACGATCGACATCTTCTCAGTGCTCCCCACTTTGTCGGTATCGGATTGCATCACCACCTTCTCGTCAGAGGAAAAAGTAGTCTCCAGCATAGTCGCCATTTTTGTGGACACACACAAAAAGAAGAAGAAACACTGTCTTTTCTTTATTGGCACAAGGCACCACAAATCGAGTACGCCTGAGAGATCCTGCGCTGAGGATCTCCGAGTACAAAAAAGAATTTTGGGGAATTGGACGATGGAGATCGAGCGGCAGTTGCTCCTTTACGCCGTTGACACTCCGATTACAAAAGCGGAAGAAAACCTAAGAAAATTGCTAACTCTCGACTCACTGACAAGAACTACAGCAATTTGGCTCTTGAAAATGCTCTCCGTTCTGTCTTTTGAAGAGGGATGAGACCCCTTTTTATAGTAGTTTCTGAGCTGGAATGATGTTATATGCCCACATGAGAAAATATTGGTTTTCATGTGGGCGCATGGTCTTGCTTTGGGCGTATAGGATGTAGACGCATGCAAGTTGCGTGGTCGTGGGTTGATCGTAGTGCTGATGAGACCGCATGCTTTGGTGTACGACTGCTCATGGAGACTGACGTGGCCGTACGCTTCGGTGCACGTTTTGATCATGGCTTTGACCGAGTCAGGGAATGCTTTGGCTTGGGCGCATAGCCTTGTTTCAGGCTATGTGCCCTCCTTCTAGGGGATCTTCACTTGGGCGCATAGAGCTTCACAGGGTGGCTTGGGCACATGTCCTTATTGGCTTGGGTGCATATGTTCTCATTGGCTTAGGCGCATAATGTAGGAACGAAATCGTAAAGCGCAATACTCTAGAGGGGGGTGAACAGAGTTGGCAGCGGAATAATGCTAATTAAAAATTATTAGCAGCAGGGACATTTTAATTTCGAGGACGAAATTTTTATAAGGTGGGTAGGATGTGAGCACCCAGAATTTCGGGTTGAATTTTTATTTTACTTTATTTTATTTTCTGATTGTTTAGTTTCATCAAATAATTAATTTTGTTATTTTTCCCTTAAGTGTACTTTTCCATGCCTTTGATATTTGGAGTATCAGGGATGTTCAACTCTGGAAATCTTCTTCACGAGTTTTGGAGTGGACACGATTACCTTCATGACAGTATATGGTGTCCCATCCAAACTTGTTCCCTGGTACTCTTTCTGCTTCGCTGAACTTCGAGTCGGTTTAGACCATTTAATTGATATTTAATTTTCCACTCTTTTCTTTGATCATTTTCAGCGCGTTACCATGACTTTTAAATTGGGAGCGCCAGACCAGTCATTTCCTTGAAACCAACTCCTTATTGATGATCTACTCGAGACGCTCGTCACCCATGACCTTCGTTTCCCACTCAGACACGTCATTTCGGGCTCCATTTGATTTGCATAACTTTCCCGACACGTGACCCGATTTTATTTCACGCCACGGCATCACATTCATTTTCCAACTTGATTTGTGGGTCCCCTGTCGACCAAAACCTGTCAGCCCCAACTATGGATATGGCCCACATTGAGCCTACTATCCGTCCGCCACTTGTGTCCCATTTATTGGAATCTCCATGTGCTACTTATTCACTCATGATCATCAACGTCTAATTTTAATTCGATTATTGCATCATGTCCAATTTTGACCCAATTCGGCTCCACTGAGTCCAGTCCAGCTTTGTGTTACCCACCATCGGGACACCCTCATTTTTTCGTGTCCAAAATAATATTTAATATCCTTCTACCTATTTCAAATTTGAGTGTAACTTTCGTTGGATTTTAAACCCCAATTAAATCCAATCCCCCCTAAATAAATCTCCACCCTTGATTTTTCCCTCATTCCATCATCACCATTTAATTTCCCTCATACTCACAACCCCTCCTATTTTATTGCCCAAAAATATCAAGCAATCTCCTATATTTTTTCTATATTTTTTTGGAGATTTCTAATTATTTATTCTCCAATGGAATGACCATTTTTTTTCCAATATAAGTCCTAGCCATAGGATCTCTCCATTTAATCCTATCCATCCATTTTTCCCCTACATCAATTTTTCCCACACTCAGCCATGTGGCCGGCCCTAATTTCTAGGGAGAACATTTTTTCCTCTCTCTCTTTCATTAATTTTTATTCACTCTCTCTCTCTCTCTCTTCCTTTATTTCCTACACTATCAAACTATACAACAACATCTTCTCCTCCCCACCTTCACGACAGCCTACACCAGCACACAAACCCGACTACCTCTTCTCCATCCTCCTCCTCAGTCCGACCACACCCCCGCTCGCCGTGGCTCCGGCCACCCTGGCCGAGGCCGCGCCTCCAACTCCTCCTTCTTCCTCCTTCTTCTCCTCCATTGAACCACTACGAACCACCACCATTCAACCGCCGCCACCACCACCGATCACCACCACCAAACTCGCCGTCGTGCGTGACGCCTGGCTGCTCCCGACGAGCCATCGCCGGCCAAGCTGGCCGCGCGCAGCCCTGCACAGCACCGCGGCGCACAGCGCAGCAGCGGCCAAAGTTGGCGCGCGCGCGAGCGGCGCTGCCGCGCCGCCGTCGGCCGCCCACCGGCGTGGCCGACCCCCGCCGTGGGTAGCCCCCTCTCCGGCGAACCCTAGCCTACCTTCCCATGGCGGCCAACGTCCTCCGGGACGCGCCGTCGAGGCGATTCGTGCGTTTTGAACGACGTCCCGTCGTGACGCGCACGGGATCGAGTTCATTTTGACGCTCCGTCGCAGCAACTTTGCGTGCATTTTTCCGGAGATCCGACCGTTGGATCGGCGATTTCTTCGCTCCGTCGCAATCTCGTTATATCCACCTTCATCCCTGTCAATTTTCGTCCGTTAATTTTATCGTTTGATACATGAAAATCGGCCACCAAGTTGACCGTTTAAATTATATTAAATTTGGACAGTTTTGCGGGGCCAACTTCGTCAGCTTGTATCTCCTCCACCGCAGCTCCGTTTGGCGTGCTACCAGTTCCGGTGCGAAGATGGTATAACCCTCTTACTACCCCTCCAGTTTCGTTTCATTGTGAGCTTGTTTGATTGGTTGAATTCGACGCCAAAGTTGGCCGTCCGAATTCGTAATTTCCAACTTGTAAAATTCCATTTTTGAACACGGACTCCAGATTTCATTTCTGACACCACCATTAGACTTGTGGCGTCGTTCTGGCATGTTTTCATATAAAATTTGTTAGATTTGGAGAACGTAGGCCCGAGTACGTTTTTCGGTGCAAAGCGGGTCCCACTTTCTGGGTCAACGGGGCTTTTTGACGCCGGCTCATCGGAATCCAATTTCGGATATACCGTTGAGTTCGTATCGTCATTCTGGACTCGTTGACATATAATTTGCTAGGTTTTGGTGGACATTGGGTCTGGCACACATTTCGGTGCAAGTCGGATACCAATATCCGGGTCAACGGGTCATTTTGAGATCGGCTCATCGGAATCCAATTCCGGAGATACCGTTGAGTTCGTATCATCATTCTGGACTCGTTGACAGGTAGTTTGCTGAGTTTTGAGAACTTTGGCTCCGGCACGCATTTTCGTGCAAACCAGAATTCCAAGTTCTGGTCAACGGGCCAAATTGAGATCGGGTCAACGGAATCCAATTCTGGAGATACCGTTGGGTTCGTATCGACATTCTGGTTGCGTGGACATATAATTTGTTATATTTTATAGACTTGTTTTCTTGCACGTTTTTTGGTGTAAAACGGCTCCGACACGGACACCGTTTTGACCCGAATTTACCTTTTTGCCCTTGTGTCCAAATTGGACCGTTGGGTAGACTACCCTAGCTAATTTGACCATTTTGGACACGTTGGCGATGTTCATTTCATCGTCCGGCAATGTTTGTTGATAATTTCTCTGAGTTTAACCTTTTTATAATTAATTAATAATTAATTCATATAATGTTCGTATTTCGGGATTAGTACAACGAAACTGAGATCAGCCAATTCCAGTGATCTCACATCGCTGAAATTGATAAGTTGGACACGTGGATCACTATAATAAGATTATCAACCTTACCGATAATCTCCTTATCTCGATTTACGTGTCGTAAATTTCGACGTACAAATAACGAAGTACACCTTATATTAGACTAGAATTGACCCTGTTTGACCAGAGTTGACCAGTTGACCCAAAGTCAACTATAAGTCAACACTTGACCTAGTTTGACTAGATTATTGACCAGAGTCGACCTAGAGTTGTTTTGACTTAGAAGAACCTAGAATAGTATAGATTGATTTTAGAGATTCATTTATTACAACTTGAACACCTTGTAACCTGTGTTGCTTTAAATAGGACTCTGTGGCTTCAGTGGGACCCCCTATACTTATCAGCTGTTCAGGTTATCGAGGCGAGTACATTCTCTGATCATTTCATATCCTGCTTAGAATTATATTCCTGCTTTAAATTACTTACTTGATGCTATCACGACATTATCACGGATTAGTACTATACGGATCTCTTCATGCGATGTTATCCCCCTCGAAAGCATCGGGTACATTATGTCATGTGCGTTTCACTTTCATCATGTACTCCTGTGCTTTCACCATACATGTACACTCTTGTGAATCATGTACTCTCATGTTCACAGAGCCTTCATGTATACTATCATGTGTACCCTTTTAAGGGCCCCATGTGATATCATGTACAATAACATAACCTGCTTAGATCCTTGTGTACTGATTGGGGAAAACGGGGGAGTGCTAGTAGTCATGTGAACAATTCTTTAGTAGTATAGATCATGTACAACTCTTTAGTGTAGATCATGTACCAATCTGTTCCGTTCACATGTGTTATCCTGTACTCTACATCACTAGCCACTGTTAGTTCTCTATTTATAGTAGATATTTCTATTACTGTTCTTTCTCTGTTTATATACTGTATTTCTTCAGATCTTGTATCTTACTTTACTGCATGATTATATTTTCTAACCTGCTATGAACTGTTGAGATGTAATGTGCTCGTTCCAGTCCTGACTGGACCTGTTGATAAATTTTACAGATAGCCTGGAGGTGCCTACTAGCCTAGAGGAGACATATTAGAGGTTGTTTAGGTAGTTATTTCATTTTGTCAGGAGTTGTATTTACTTTGTGGATTACTGTATCTTTATTTGAGTTTTGAGATGTACTTCTGGGTTCATGTATCTTAGACACTTAGACTTCTATCTCCTGTATTTACTTGGATTTCATGTTTTATCTATCCTTATCATGCTCTACCTTAGATGTGATTGAGTTTGTATCTGCTATGTCACCCCCATTCGGGGAGTATAAAACTGCTTAGCTTTATATTGTTAGATGTTGTGACCTAGGACAGCGTTCTACCGCCGACACCGCGGCGTAGGCTGGGCGTCGTTACGTTCTCGTGCCCTAACTCTAGGGTGTGGGTCGTGACACGTTTTTAGTGGTGGCCCATGCAGGTCGAGACTAAAGTGTAGTGGTATTCGAACTAGAGTGCCACTACAGCCTGCACTAGGAATAGGATATATTTTTGAAGGTACTCAATCACAATTAGGACCCCTTGAGAGATTCCTGGGACGACCCTGGAGAATCTTATTTAACTTCGATTTGAAAACTCTCTTTTTCCCTTGATTTAATTTATTTTACTTTTGTTGTTAAATTTGATTTTTATGGATTATTGTTGAATTTGAGTTTGTATTTATTTTGATGGAAGATTTTCGAATTTTGAATTTTGATGATAGCTGTTGCATTCGAGTTTGTATTTTGATGGATTTTGTTCATTTGAATTTTGATGTTCGTTAATAAAATTTTGATTTGATTTTTGAGTATTCATTGTTGACTTAATTTGATTTTTTTGGCAAGATGAAGTTATATGGGCTAGGTCATCTATGTTATGGAATCTAGTCTTCTATAGTCACATTAGCCAGCATGGTGAGGACATATAGTCTGACTCTGGATGTATTTCTCGGTTGTAGGAATTTAAGGTTTTCGCAGCCAAGCATGCGGCACCGCGAAAATGTTAAATACCATGATTCTAGAGATATGTGCATAAGTCAAGGGCTCTGTGATTATCGTAGCCTTGCTTACTAGTATGACGAAAATTTAGAGTACCATGATTTTGGATAGACGCATATGATTATCAGATTGTGCTTAAAATATTTTGAACATGTTTTCTTACTTTTTCTCAGTCATTCAAAAAAAAGGGAATTATTGTTTGTTGTTTTGCCTAGTTTCTTGTCATTTAACTTAAGAGTATGTTTAGTTGTTTTCATAAACCTTTGTGTAACTTCTTGCTATGAGTTCTTCTTAATACAATAAATCGATAAATTTGCTAGACTTTATCTTGGATTTGATAATTTAACTCTGGATTTCAGAACGGTTCCTTCTTTAAACAGATTTTATCATTATTCTTTCTTGCCATTTTTATTGTATTAGATAATAATAAAACTGTCTTCATTTCGTCAATCACCTGCTTGCAATCTTGGTAGGAATCTAAATGTTAGTCTTAACGTAGAATTAATTTTATTGGGACATGAGAATATGTATATGAATATATATAGCAGACACTTGCCTAACACGTATGCATGCTACACTTGATTTTTCCACATATCTAGATACATATTGATATGTTATTGATGTCCAAATTTTCATAACCGATATTTCTGGTTCTCTGTTTTTCCATGTTTAAATTCGTAATTAAAATATAAATTTCATGTTATTAGTTTTGCCTACATAACTGCACGTGTATAATATCTACAGGATTTTAATTTTTAGAGAAATTGGTGAAGTTATGTTAAATTTGTAAAATTTAAGACTGTGTACATATTAACCTTTAATGCTGAATTTCCAAATGTTAGTTCAAATTGCTGTTTTATTTTCTTATATATAATATTGAGCTACCTTGTGGAAAGTAGGATATAAATTTAAGTTTCATATTCTTACATGCTAGTTTGTGATAAACATAGAGTTGGGTTTTAATGTTCAAGTTCTCCAAAATTCTGAAAACTAGTTACATGTTAACATTTTTACATTGATTTCCATGTTTAGTTAAATTTCGGATTTAATATGTAATATTGAACTGTATGCGTAGATAAATGTATGGATAGTGTGTTAGGGTTTCTTCTCTATCATGTTAGGATATTGGGAGCGTCGAGATTTGTTGTGATGTTTCAAAACCCCAAAATCTGAGACCGCATTATGTTCATAATTTCCATGGTTTAAATGTTAGCCTGTTTTCAGATTTTATATGTAAATGTTGAACTAAAACCTGGTTTAACTTTTTAATACTAAGCTATAACCATGTACGAGGACACACACACACACACACTCTAACATATTATATACTGTCATTTAACCTTACCCTTCCCCTCTATGTTAGGATTATATATCTATAAGGATATATATAGAGTTTATGCATATATGTTATAACGTATATAGATACATGGCTAAGTCTCTATATTTTTTTATATATATATGGTTAGCCATGCATGTTATGATTAAATAGGTTGCGTATTGTAGATTGTTAACCAATATGCCATGATTAGTGTAACTTGATAGCTGTTGATTTGGAACTCAATTTCTTATATACAATTTCATATGTATTCACGTACACACACGCCTACTATCTAACCGTATGAACATGTCCCCATACACATGATGCTAGTTTTCCCTCTCTAACGCTCTCTCTGTATATATATTGTGATTGGATTTCAATGCAAGTGACTTTCGATTCTTTAACTTGTGATTTTGATTTTCTTGGGATAGTATTTTTTCAAATGATTGGTAGTTACCTTCCTTTATTTTTTTTTATTTTTTTTATGAGTACCAAGTTTCATATAGGATGGTAGACTGCCTTACAGTTTTGATGGTTTGTTGTTTCCGTAACTTTGGTTTAACACCCTAGACTGCTTGTGTATTTTGATACCCTATGACCGTTTTGTTTTAGCATGACTAGTATACATAGATGAGACTTTCACTACCACCGTATGCCATGACCCAGTATGCCGTTCTTTTTTTGATGGTATGTTTTATTTAAGTTCTGGAACTTTTACTGTGGGGGTTTGACCTAGAGGGAGTAGGGACATTTTAATTTCGAGGACGAAATTTTTATAAGGTGGGTAGGATGTGAGCACCCAGAATTTCGGGTTGAATTTTTATTTTACTTTATTTTATTTTCTGATTGTTTAGTTTCATCAAATAATTAATTTTGTTATTTTTCCCTTAAGTGTACTTTTCCATGCCTTTGATATTTGGAGTATCAGGGATGTTCAACTCTGGAAATCTTCTTCACGAGTTTTGGAGTGGACACGATTACCTTCATGACAGTATATGGTGTCCCACACAAACTTGTTCCCTTGTACTCTTTTTGCTTCGCTGAACTTCGAGTCGGTTTAGACCATTTAATTGATATTTAATTTCCCACTCTTTTCTTTGATCATTTTCAGCGCGTTACCATGACTTTTAAATTGGGAGCGCCAGACCAGTCATTTCCTTGAAACCAACTCCTCATTGATGATCTACTCGAGACGCTCGTCACCCATGACCTTCGTTTCCCACTCAGACACGTCATTTCGGGCTCCATTTGATTTGCACAACTTTCCCGACACGTGACCCGATTTTATTTCACGCCACGGCGTCACATTCATTTTCCAACTTGATTTGTGGGTCCCCTGTCGACCAAAACCTGTCAGCCCCAACTATGGATATGGCCCACATTGAGCCTACTATCCGTCCGCCACTTGTGTCCCATTTATTGGAATCCCCATGTGCTACTTATTCACTCATGATCATCAACGTCTAATTTTAATTCGATTATTGCATCATGTCCAGTTTTGACCCAATTCGGCTCCACCGAGCCCAGTCCAGCTTTGTGTTACCCACCATCGGGACACCCTCATTTTTCCGTGTCCAAAATAATATTTAATATCCTTCTACCTATTTCAAATTTGAGTGTAACTTTTATTGGATTTTAAACCCCAATTAAATCCAATCCCCCCTAAATAAATCTCCACCCTTGATTTTTCCCTCATTCCATCATCACCATTTAATTTCCCTCACACTCACAACCCCTCCTATTTTATTGCCCAAAAATATCAAGCAATCTCCTATATATTTTTTATATTTTTTTGGAGATTTTTAATTATTTATTCTCCATTAGAATGACCATTTTTTTTCCAATATAAGTCCTAGCCATAGGATCTCTCCATTTAATCCTATCCATCCATTTTTTCCCTACATCAATTTTTCCCACACTCAGCCATGTGGCCAGCCCTAATTTCTAGGAAGAACACTTTTTCCTCTCTCTATTTCATTAATTTCTATTCACTCTCTCTCTCTCTTCCTTTATTTCCTACACTATCAAACCATGCAGCAGCATCTTCTCCTCCCCACCTTCACGACAGCCTACACCAGCACACAAACCCGACTACCTCTTCTCCATCCTCCTCCTCAGTCCGACCACACCCCCGCTCGCCGTGGCTCCGGCCACCCTGGCCGAGCCCGCACCTCCAACTCCTCCTTCTCCTCCATTGAACCACCACGAACCACCACCATTCAACCCATTCAACCGCCGCCACCACCACCGATCACCACAACCACCCTCGCCGTCGTGCACGGTACCTGGCTGCTCCCGACGAGCCATCGTCGGCCAAGCTGGCCGCGCGCAGCCCTGCACAGCGCCGCGGCACACAGCGCAGCAGCGGCCAAAGTTGGCGCGCGCGCGAGCGGCGCTGCCGTGCCGCCATCGGCCGCCCACCGGCGTGGCCGACCCCCGCCGTGGGTAGCCCCCTCTCCGACGAACCCTAGCCTACCTTCCCATGGCGGCCAACGTCCTCCGGGACGCGCCGTCGAGGCGATTCGTGCGTTTTGAACGACATCCCGTCGTGACGCGCGCGGGATCGAGTTCATTTTGACGCTCCGTCGCAGCGACTTCGCGCACATTTTTCCGAAGATTCGACCGTTGGATCTGCGATTTCTTCCCTCCGTCGCAATCTCGGTATATCCACCTTCATCCCTGTCAATTTTCGTCCGTTAATTTTATCGTTTGATACATGAAAACCGGCCACCAAGTTGACCGTTTAAATTGTATTAAATTTGGACAGTTTCGCGGGGCCAACTTCGTCAGCTTGTATCTCCTCCACCGTAGCTCCGTTTGGCGTGCTACCAGTTCCGGTGCGAAGCTGGTATAACCCTCTTACTACCCCTCCAGTTTCGTTTCATTGTGAGCTTGTTTGATTGGTTGAATTCGACGCCAAAGTTGACCGTCCGAATTTGTAATTTCCAACTTATAAAATTCCATTTTTGAACACGGGACTCCAGATTTCATTTCTGACACCACCATTAGACTTGTGGTGTCGTTCTGGCATTTTTCATATAAAATTTGTTAGATTTGGAGAACGTGGGCCCGGGCACATTTTTCGGTGCAAAGCGGGTCCTACTTTCTGGGTCAACGGGACTTTTTGACGCCGGCTCATCGGAATCCAATTCCGGATATACCGTTGAGTTCGTATCGTCATTATGGACTCGTTGACATATAATTTGCTAGGTTTTGGTGGACATTGGGTCTGGCACGTATTTCGGTGCAAGTCGGATACCAATACCCGGGTCAACGAGTCATTTTGAGATCGGCTCATCGGAATCCAATTCTGGAGATACCGTTGAGTTCGTATCATCATTCTGGACTCGTTGACTGGTAGTTTGCTAAGTTTTGAGAACTTTGGCTCCGGCACGCATTTCCGTGCAAACCGGAATTCCAAGTTCTGGTCAACGGGCCAAATTGAGATCGGGTCAACGGAATCCAATTCTGAAGATACCGTTGGGTTCGTATCGACATTCTGGTTGCGTGGACATATAATTTATTATATTTTATAGACTTGTTTTCTTGTACGTTTTTCGGTACAAAATGGCTCCGACACGGACACCGTTTTGACCCGAAATTACCTTTTTGCCCTTGTGTCCAAATTGGACCGTTGGGTAGGCTACCCTAGCTAATTTGACCATTTTGGACACGTTGGCGATGTTCATTTCATCGTCCGGCAATGTTTGTTGATAATTTCTCTGAGTTTAACCTTTTTATAATTAATTAATAATTAATTCATATGATGTTCGTATTTCGGGATTAGTACAACGAAACTGAGATCAGCCAATTCCAGTGATCTCACATCGCTGAAATTGATAAGTTGTACACGTGGATCACTATAATAAGATTATCAACCTTACCGATAATCTCTTTATCTCGATTTACGTGTCGTAAGTTTCGACGTACAAAAATATTAGACTAGAATTGACCCTGTTTGACCAGAGTTGACCAGTTGACCCAAAGTCAACTATAAGTCAACACTTGACCTAGTTTGACTAGATTATTGACCAGAGTCGACCTAGAGTTGTTTTGACTTAGAAGAACCTAGAATAGTATAGATTAATTTTAGAGATTCATTTATTACAACTTGAACACCTTGTAACCTGTGTTGCTTTAAATAGGACTCTGTGGCTTCAGTGGGACCCCCTATACTTATCAGCTGTTCAGGTTATCGAGGCGAGTACATTCTTTGATCATTTTATATCCTACTTAGAATTATATTCCTGCTTTAAATTACTATACTTGATGCTATCACGACATTATCACGGATTAGTACTATACGGATCTCTTTATGCGATGTTATCCCCCTCGGGAGCATCGGGTACATTATGTCATGTGCGTTTCACTTTCATCATGTACTCCTGTGCTTTCACCATACATGTACACTCTTGTGAATCATGTACTCTCATGTTCACAGAGCCTTCATGTATACTATCATGTGCACCCTTTTAAGGGCCCCATGTGATATCATGTACAATAACATAACCTGCTTAGATCCTTGTGTACTGATTGGGGAAAACGGGGGAGTGCTAGTAGTCATGTGAACAATTCTTTAGTAGTGTAGATCATGTACAACTCTTTAGTGTAGATCATGTACCAATCTGTTCCGTTCACATGTGCTATCCTGTACTCTACATCACTAGCCACTGTTAGTTCTCTATTTATAGTAGATATTTCTATTACTGTTCTCTCTCTGTTTACATACTGTATTTCTTCAGATCTTGTATCTTACTTTACTGCATGATTATATTTTCTAACCTGCTATGAACTGTTGAGATATAATGTGCTCGTTCCAGTCCTGACTGGACCTGTTGATAAATTTTACAGATAGCCTGGAGGTGCCTGCTAGCCTAGAGGAGACATATTAGAGGTTGTTTAGGTAGTTATTTCATTTTGTCAGGAGTTGTATTTACTTTGTGGATTACTGTATCTTTATTTGAGTTTTGAGATGTACTTCTGGGTTCATGTATCTTAGACACTTAGACTTCTATCTCCTGTATTTACTTGGATTTCATGTTTTATCTATCCTTATCATGCTCTACCTTAGATGTGATTGAGTTTGTATCTGCTATGTCCCCCCCATTCGGGGATTATAAAACTGCTTAGCTTTATATTGTTAGATGTTGTGACCTAGGACAGCGTTCTACCGCCGACACTGCGGCGTAGACTGGGCGTCGTTACGTTCTCGTGCCCTAACTCTAGGGTACGGGTCGTGACAAGTTCCAAGGAATTCAGAAATTGAAACGGCCACTAACCGAACTCTGGCCGAACTCTGGCCGAGTTCTGTCTGGGTTTAGTTAGGGTTTTTCAAAAATAGATTTTGGGGAATTTTGAAAACCTTTTTGGAGCTTTTGTAAATACGAATGTTTTTCAAAACTAAGGACATTTTTAAAAATATTTTGAAATCATTTTGGAATAGCCTGTTTGCCAGTACGACTCGGTGTACAATATATTTCTAGACTCAATAAAATAAAAGAGTACATTGTTCAAAGAAATACAGACTTGAACAGGCAAACAACGCTTCGATCTTGAACTGAGTAGATAGCCGTTCTTGATCATGTCCAAGAGTCCGAGATATCCTGACTAGCTCCATATATCAAGACAGAGTTTGATCAATTATTAAAATCAGTTTGACCATATGACCAATGAGCCAACAATCTCCCCCATTTTGATAATTGACAAACTATGAATGATATAACATCTTTTGAGATAAGATACCACAAAAATTGTTCAAAATTGTTTCATCCCTGTATTATTCTCAAAACAAAATGTTATATCCTTTTTCTCCCCCGTTGTCACTTAGCAAAATAATTGTGAAGAAATATGCTCTTCCGCAATTAATGCATAAGCTACAACAGTAAAGAAACACAAAAAAATAATATCTCATGCAGTGAGAATATACAAGACATAACAGAGAATTATTTCACAATCAGTTTATAATATAGAAGCAGATAAATATTATAAAAGCAGATAAAGATGCTATAAAGAATAAATAAACTGATATGAAAGATAAACTACGCATCCCATAAAAATAAAATGATATTCAAGAGACATCAAGAAATATCCAGTACAAGTCCAAAAAAAAGCTGATAATAAACGCTAAAAAGAAAGAAACTTGGAATGTCGGAGCATTTCCAAGTGTACAGTAGACAATAACTAAGTCTCAAAATCAGCTAATACATCATCATCACATCTCCTCATCATCCTTGACTCATTTCAAAAATTTAATTCAAAGATTAGTAATTTCAACCTTCAATTAATATAATTAATATTATTTTATAGATTAAATTTTGTTATACAGCGATTGTCTCAGATTAGCTGTAGGAGTACTATTCCAGCTGGCGGAGGTTCGCCGGGGAACTCTTAAGTACCGCTTCGCTTCAACCGTAGTTGTAGTGACAGACAGACTCTTTATTGGCTTGTTTCTAACACAGTTTTTGCGTATTGAAATATAATCATAAATCAAAATTAATTAACATTATTGATGTCCAAAATTCCTAATTCTCGACGTAAATAATTGAAACGATCTTCTGCTAGAGGTTTTGTGAAGATGTCAGCTAATTGATTCTCAGTGTCTATGTATACAAGGTCAATATCTCCATTCTGACGATGATCTCTAAGAAAATGATGTCGTATCGCGATATGCTTAGTACGAGAGTGACATACTGGATTCTTAGTCAAATTAATTGTGCTCGTGTTGTCACAGAAAATGAAAATGTGTGTGAAAAATAAATCATAGTCTTCCAAGGTTTGTTTCATCCACAAAATCTGAGCACAACAACGTCCTGCGGCGATATACTCATCCTCTGTTGTTGATTGGGCTAAAGAATTTTGCTTTTTACTAAACCATGAGACTAAAGCCTTGCCTAAGAAATGACATGTGCTGCTGGTACTTTTTCTATCAACTTTACATCCAGCAAAATCTGCATCCAAGTAACCAATGAGGTCAAAGGACGTGGTTTTGGGATACCATAAGCCAACAGAAGAAGTACCCTTAAGGTATCGAAAGATACGCTTAACTGCGTACAGATGTGATTCCTTTGGATTAGCTTGAAAATGTGCACACAGGCAAACACTAAACATAATATCTGGACGACTAGCAGTTAAATAAAGTAAACTACCGATCATACCTCGATACTTACGTGTGTCGACAGGCTTGCCTTGTTCATCAATATCAAGCTTTGTTGAAGTTGCCATCGAAGTGCCAATAGGTTTGACATTGTCTAGATCAAACTTCTTTAGCAAATCTTTTGTGTACTTGGCTTGATTTATGAATGTCCCATTGTTAGTTTGTTTGATTTGTAGTCCGAGAAAGAATTTTAGCTCTTCCATCATGCACATCTCAAACTCATTCTGCATACACTTAGAGAATTCTTGACAAAGAGATTCATCAGTAGATCCAAATATAATATCATCAACATAGACTTGTATTAAAAGGATATTATTATTCAAAGACTTAATAAAAAGTGTAGTATCAACCTTTTCCTTTGAAAAACCGTTATCAAGTAGAAAAGAGCTTAGACGATCATACCAAGCATGAGGGGCTTGTTTCAAACCGTATAAAGCTTTCTTCAACTTGAAAACATGATCAGGGTTTTTAAAATCTGTGAAACCTGGAGGTTGTGCTACAAAAACTTCTTCTTTTATAAAACCATTTAAAAATGCACTCTTGACATCCATTTGAAATAATTTGAAATTATAAAAATATGCAAATGCACATAACATGCGAATGGATTCTAATCTCGTAACTGGGGCATAAGTCTTATCGTAGTCGATACCTTCTTCCTGATTATATCTTTGAGCTACGAGTCGAGCCTTGTTACGAGTCACTAAACCATTCTCATTAAGTTTATTTCGGAATACCCAACGGGTGCCAATGACTGGATGATCAATAGGCTTGGGAAAAAATTCCCAAACTTGATTCCATTCAAATTGGTTTAATTCCTCATACATAGCATCTAACCATCTAACCAAAAATGATCACTACATGCTTCATCAATGGTTTTGGGTTCTAGCTGTGAAATGAATGCAACACTAGAAACAATATCTCTACTGGATGTACGAGTACTTACACCTTTGGTAATATTACCAATTACCAAATCCTTTGGATGATCAGCCGTAAATTTCAATCTTTTCGGCAGACTCCGAAGGTAGCTGCTTCCGGGTTCTTCTCTTGGAGAATCAGCTGGCGTTGAACTTAGTACAGTTAGATCTTCGTCATTGTCATCGATAGTCATTTGATTCAATTCATCAAAGGTGACGTTGATTGATTCTTCGATGATCATAGTTTGTTTGTTGAAGACTCTGTATCCTTTGCTCTTGGCCGCATAACCTAAAAATATACCTTCATCGGCCTTTTCGTCAAACATTCCCAAATTATCTTTTGTATTAAGAATAAAGCATTTACAACCAAATATTCTAAAATATGAAACTGATGGAATTCTATCAAACCATAACTCAAATGGAGTCTTCTTCGATTTGGGTCGAATTAGAACTCTATTGAGAACAAAACAAGCTGTATTGACAGCTTCAGCCCAGAAATATTTGGGTAGACTAAACTGGTTTAACATTACTCTGGCCATTTCGGATATAGTTCTGTTCTTACGTTCCACAACTTCATTTTGTTGTGGAGTCCTAGGGCAGGAGAACTCGTGTACAAAATCGTGTGTGTCACAAAATTGCTCAAACTCTGCATTCTCGAATTCGCCACCATGATCGCTTCTAATACGAGTGATCATGTAACCTTTTTTATTCTGTACTTTCTTGCAAAAGGTGATAAATTCGAATAATGCATCATTCTTGCGTGTCAAAAAGTATACCCACGTGTATCTAGAGTAATCATCTACAATTACAAAAGCATATAACTGACCTCCGAGGCTAGCAACTCTGCTAGGACCAAATAAGTCCATATGTAGCAATTGTAGAGGTTTAGTAGTACATACTGCATTTACTGACTTGAATGTAGATCTGGTAGCTTTGTTCTTTTCATATTGGCTGCATATCGAATCCTTCTTGAATGTTATGTCCGGTAAGCCGCGTACTAGCTTCTTCGTGGATAATCTTGAGATTGTGTCCATATTTGCGTGACCGAGCCTCATATGCCACAGATGACTCTCATCACTTTTAGCCATTAAGCATCTACCTGAAATGTTAGTTTCTTCCAACAAATAGAAAACATATATGTTGTCTTTCCTGATACCTTCAAATATAGTACTACCAGTTGAGCTATCAACTATAGTACATTTGTCTTTGCCAAAGTTGATGCCATAACCATGATCAGCTAAATGACTTATGCTGAGTAGATTATGTTTCAACTCGGTAACCAGACAGACATCCTTAATCATAGGATAGGGAGACTTACCAACATCACCGATACCAATAATATACCCTTTCAAGTTATTACCGAAGGAAACATAACCTTCCTTCTTCTTCTTCTACAGTGTTGCAAATAATGTAGTATCACCGGTCATATGCCGTGAACAACCGCTGTCGAGGATCCATTTGGTTTTAGCATCTGAAGGGTGTTCCACCTACAAAACAGTTTACAGATAAAACTTTTGGTACCCATTTCTTGTAGGGTCCTGAAATGTTAGCTTTTGGTATCCAAGCATAAATATTTAAATCAACAAGCTTTCTGATTCTACATGTAGATGAAATATGACCAATGAGGCCACAATAATGACATTGTGCATGTCGAGTGTTGAAAGCTGAGTGGTGTGCATGGTTGGTAGGTTTGGGTTTTCTAGAATAGAAGAAAGCATACCTATAATCCTGTTTGGGCTTAACCTTTTGGGGTAAAGGTTTGATATGGTTAGGTCTGACAGTGTTTGGTTTAGGAATGTTTCGATTATTCGATAAGTGACACGTGTTAGGGTAGGAAGCAGCAGTCTCAGGCTGTTTTCCTAACCTAATTTGCAATCTTTTGGAAGTGTCATATAACTTAGTATAGTCAGAAGTAAGTGCTTCCATTCTGACTCGTGCACTTTGAAGACTTTTTTTCTCTTTAGAAAGTTCTTCTTTCAGTTGGTCAATAACCTCGTCTTTTTCTTCGGATGACTTGGTAGTCTCGTGTAATAAGAGCTTAATAGAAGAAAGCTCACCAGACTCACTAACATTATCTTTAACCTCAGCTAGTAGGTCGGTAAGTCTTCCTATTTCACCTTTGTACTCTTTGAGTACCTTCTTAGAGGTTTGATATTTGCTACGCAGTTTCCTGTAATCACTTATCAGTTCACTGAAGGCTTCTCCTAATTGCTCAAAGGTGAAGTCATCATATGTATCAACTATAGGTTCAGAGAGTACCTGATCGGATGCCGTAAAGCATACATTTGCAGCATCTTCTGATTGTTCATCTTCTGAGTCGCTGGCTTCACTTTCATGCTATATGCTGGTACTGGCATACTTCCGAGATGTTGATCTCTTCAGGTTCCCTTTCACATACCTGTTGCTCTTCTTGCTTGATGATGAGTTTGTAGGACAATCCTTCTTCATCTGTCGCTTCTTCTTGCAGCCATAGCAGACAGCATCATCTTGATATCTGTCACCCCCAGTTTCCAGAAACAGAAGTATTTTTGTCATTTTTTATTTTTAAATTATTTTGGAATTATTTATTTATTTATTGTAATATTTTGGGGTTATTTGAGTCGGGTTCGAATTTTAACTCATTCCGACTTGTATCGGGAACCCGGGGTAGTTTTGACTCTAGCGGGCCCACACACTAATTAGGCATGGCCCACATAATATTAATTTTAGTCCACATGATATTAATTTTAGTTAGTAACTAGACTAATTATTTTGGTTAGTATTAATATGGATTAGTGTTTTAGGATTGACCAAACTACCCCCGACTTAACCCCTTACCAATGTATTAGTAAATAGACTAGAAAAGGGGCTTTTGGACTTTTCCTAATAGGACAAAACCACCTTTATGGCCAGCCACAATAAGGATAGGGTTGAGCCTCCCATTTGTCATTATCCATCTATTTTTCTCTCTTTTTCTTCCCCAAATTCCTAGAGAGCAATTCCTAGCAATTTCTCCACCAAATCATTCCATTTCACCACCAAATCTTCTTCTTTCCTTCTCCATTCTAGCCAAGGAGGAAGCTACCTAAGTTTGGGAGGATTCGGAGCTCGTTCGTGTCCTTTTGGGATCTCTACGTGTCGGTGTCGCTTCGGGAAGGCTTTTCTTCGATTCGATCTACCGGGAGGTATAAATCCCTTCTCCTTTTTATTTCCTCTTGCATATAGGTCTATTTTGAACCCATAGGAATGACCCCATAGTTGTATCTCCATTTGTGTCCATTTCGTGTCCATTTGGAGGTCATAGGAGTGTCCTTTGTGTTGTGGTTGTGTCCATGTGGGAAAATCCCAAATTTGGACACACTATGTGTTGTTGTTATGTATGAATGAATTATTACATGTTTAATCTCATATTTTTGTATTGGAGATGTGTTCTATAGTGTCTCATATATACATATTAGTGTAGAGAGTGAGTTCTTGATATATTATGTTATATACTTGTGTTCTTTTGTCTCAAACTACCTAAATCCGTCATGATTTTTATCCACGTTTTTAATTTCAGCCATAACTTAGAAATGTCATAACTTCTAGCTCAAAGCTCGGTTTAATCTCCCATTTTTTTAAAAGAAGCGTATTGAAGTTAGCTTTCCAAAAACATGTATTAGTAGGCCTAATTCTTTCTGTAAATTTTTGGAGAATTATTTGAGTGTCAGCTGTATGAAAGATAAACGCATTCTCGATGTTTTCGCGATTCCGGGAGTTTTCGGAAACGAAAATGCGATCCGTTTAAAGTTTCGGAAAGCTAACACATAGATCTATAACATAATTTAATCCTAAATTTTAATTCTTGTTGAGATGGTACAGTATTGATTATTAGTAGGAGTTACTATTCGGCATATGCATTTTGTGCACCCTTGTGTGTAATATAATGTTCTATTTGATTTTAACCCATGTTAATATATATACATTATGTAATTAAATAGAGAATACAAGCATGAGTAAATGGTTAAATAAATGATGTATGAGGTGTAAGTATCCTATCTAATGTAAGCATGCATAAGTATGGCTTGTAATGAATATGTAGGTTCCATAGTATGTAATGTATGGTGCATGTAGTGATACAAGAGAATAATGAATGATGAATGAATGCAAGCATGAATGTAATGTAGTAATAGATGTAATGTATGCAATATACAAGTTAATGAGATGTAATGTTCTATGTTAACACAAATCCTATATTACCTCATGTACCCCCTTACACTATGTTGACACTATCACACTTGACACATTGTTCACTTACACTTTGACACTCTTTGATATGTATACACTATGTATGCCCATTTAACCCTCACTTGCCCCTTTGCCATGTTCACATACACACACATAGCCTCTTAAATAAGTATTTATGAATATAGTTAACTTAGCTATGTATGTATGTTATATATATGTTAGCATATTGTGTTGTAATATATAAGTTTATATAACTATTTGAAATACCATGATTATAGACCTAATGTTGAATACCAATATATGCATGTGTATATATGTGTAGACATATATAGCTTTAAGTAATAGATTACCTAGTGTATATCCAATGTGAATTCTTGCCTATTTGAGTATTGAATAATTGCATGCTATATAGAGTTGGGTGTATGTTGGCTTGTATAGCCTTGTATTGATGTGTGCTTGCTAGGATAGTCTTGGTTAGGCCTAGTAAGACTTACTGGGTTAGGACATGACCTAGTTTGACCTAATTTGACTAGTGCAGTTGACCAGAGTTGACCAAGGGTTGACTTTAGCCTAGTTTGACCTAGATTCATGTAGAATGCATTGTAGTACTTTATATTACCCTTCTGGACATGTTGTGACTTGTGCTGTTCTAATTAGGAGCTAGACACCTTGTAACCTGTGTTGCTTTAAATAGGACTCTGTGGCTTCAGTTGGACCCCCTATACTTATCAGCTGTTCAGGTTATCGAGGCGAGTACATTCTCTGATCATTTCATATCCTGCTTAGAATTATTTCCTGCAGTAGATTACTTTACTTGTACTGTCACGTTGGTCACACGGATTGGTACTATATGGATCCCTTCTTGAGATGTTATCCTTAGGGAGCATCGGGTACTACATGGTCTGTGTGTTTCACTTACATGGCGTATCATATGCTTCATTAGTTCTTTGATCACTTACGACATATACTCTTATGATCGTAGAGTCTTCCTAGAATCCTTATCCCATTTATGGGACTACTATGTATCACCTTCGGGGTCTATCACCTTCGGGGTCTACCACCTTCGGGGTTTTATCACCTTCGGTGTCTACCACCTTCGGGGTCTTATCACCTTCGGGGTCTACCACCTTCGGGGTCTATCACCTTCGGGGTCTATCACCTTCGGGGTCTATCACCCTTCGGGGGCTGTTACATAGCATCATATAACATAACCTGGTTGGATCCTTATGTATTAATTGGGGGTACGGGGGAGTATAAATAGCCATGTGAACAATTCCAAAGTAGAATAGCCATGTACGCCTCTTTAGTATAGCCATGTACAATGAAGCCGTTCACATGTCGACTTTGTGCTCTAAATCACTAGTCACTGGTAGCTCTTTACTTATAGTAGATATTTCTATTACAGCTTTCTCTCTCTGTTTACATACTGCACTTCTTTCAGTACTTGTATCTTACTTTACTGCATGAATATATTTTCTAACCTGCTATGAACTGTTGAGATGTATTGTGCTCGCTCCAGTCCTGACTGGACCTGTTGATAAATTTTACAGATAGCCTGGGATTGCCTGCTAGCCTAGAGGAGACACAGTGGAGGTTGTTTAGGTAGTTATTTCATTTTATCTGGT
The DNA here is from genome assembly GCA_029216955.1 of Iris pallida. Taxonomy (NCBI): domain Eukaryota; kingdom Viridiplantae; phylum Streptophyta; class Magnoliopsida; order Asparagales; family Iridaceae; genus Iris; species Iris pallida. The sequence continues at coordinate 13,858,344 of JANAVB010021800.1, read as the reverse complement.
GTTGTATTTACTTTGTGGATTACTGTATCTGTATTTGAGTTTTGAGATGTATTTCTGGGTTTATGTATCTTAGACACTTAGACTTCTATCTCCTGTATTTATTTTGGATTTCATGTTTTATCTATCTTTATCATGCTCTACCTTAGATGTGATTGAGACTGTATCTGCTATGTCATCTCCATTCGGGAAGTATAAACTGTTTAGTCTTATACTGTTAGATGCATTGAGACCTAGGACAGCGTTCTACCGCCGACACTGCGGCGTAGGCTGGGCGTTGTTACGTTCTCGTGCCCTAACTCTAGGGTGCGGGTCGTGACAATACCAATTGTTGCTGCTATTGTTTTCTTTGGCTTTCTTCTTATATCTCATGAATCTTTTGAATTTCTTTGCTAGGAGTGCTTGATCTTCAGCATCAGATTCACTGCTGTCTGAATCACCTTCAGCAGCTTTTCTGTGCTGAGCCTTGAAAGCGATCGTCTTCTCCTTTGGTGCAGGCTCTTCAAAATCTTGTAGCTCCAGTTCATGAGTGAGTAGCTTACCCATGAGTACTTCGAGTGTCATGGTAGTAAGGTCGTTTCCTTCAATGATTGTAGTTGCCTTCGGAATCCAGTTCTTTGTAAGTGCTCGCAGGAGTTTGCGAATCTTTTCATGGTTATTGTAATCTTTGCCTAGGGAGGACAAAGGATTTACAATATCCATGAATCTCTCGAACATCTGAGTAACTGTTTCGTTGGGCTTCATCTTGAACGCCTCGTACTCCTGAGTAAGTCTGATGACTTTTGATTCTTTGACTTGAGTCGTGCCTTCATGTGTGACTTCAAGAAGCTTCCATACTTTATTAGCAGTTGTGCAGATAGACACCCTGTTAAATTCAGTTCTGTCTAAAGCACAAAATAAAGCGTTAATAGCACGTGCGTCAAGACTGGCCTTTTTTTTTCTTACTCTGTATATCTGTTATGGGATTTTTCAGTTAAAACTCCATCAACATTTATACGAGGTTGCTTTTGATAGCCATCAATAACAATAGACCATAAATCAAAATCAATAGATTTTAAGAAGAAATTCATCCGTGTTTTCTAATAGGTATAATTTGTACCATCAAACACTGGAGGTCTGTTTCTGGCCTGGCCTTCACTTATGAATTTCACAGTTGCCATGTGTTGTGCTGTGATCTATATAACAATTAATTAAATGAATAAATAATTGTAATGTTACCTTGCTTTACCTGTAACTCCCGCTCTGATACCAATTGAAGGAACGAAATCGTAAAGCGCAATACTCTAGAGGGGGGTGAATAGAGTTGGTAGCGGAATAATGCTAATTAAAAATTATTAGCAGCAAGATCACAGAATAATAATCACAACTAAATAATGTAAAGGCAGAGATAAGAAAGCAAATGCAAAGACAGCGATGTATATTGGTTTCCCTCTGTTGAGGACTAGTCCAGTCGGTAGAACTCTTGCTACCAGTTGAATCCACTATTGGCTAAACCGCAAGTTTTCTTACGAAGTCCTTGCAACTTCTATAACGCGAGCTTTGATACGAAGAACTCGTCCAACTTCAATTGTGAAGAGTTGAATATTCTATCAAGCCTTCTGATTACAATCACTCAAAAACTTCTAGACCGTACCGCACTGGCAAATCGACTAGAGGATTGTAACTGGCTTGGGATCTGAAAATTAAAGCTCGAGAAAAACTCTTTGGAAGACAGTAGGCTTTAAATAGAGAGAAGATTGAAAGTGAATGAGTGAGTTAAAATGATCGAAATCCTTCTCTATTTATAGGAGTTCCAAAGACAGAATTCTGGCAGAATTCGGGCAGAACTCGATGAGCAAATCTCGGTCAAATCTGCAACTGCAGGAGGACCAAGTTTCAAGGAATTCAAAAATCAAAACGGCCACTAACCGAACTCTGGCCGAGTTCTATCAGAGTTTAGTTAGGGTTTTTCAAAAATAGATTTTGGGGAATTTTGAAAACCTTTTTGGAGCTTTTGTAAATACGAATGTTTTTCAAAACTAAGGACATTTTTAAAAATATTTTGAAATCATTTTCGAATAGCCTATTCGCCAGTACGACTCTGTGTATAATGTATTTCTAGACTCAATAAAATAAAAGAGTACATTGCTCAAAGAAATACAGACTTGAATAGACAAACAACGCTTCGGTCTTGAACTGAGTAGATAGCCATTCTTGATCATGTCCAAGAGTCCGAGATATCCTGACTAGCTCCATATATCGAGACAGAGTTTGATCAATTATTTAAATCAGTTTGACCATATGACCAATGGGCCAACACATAAGGCTTTATTGCAGAAATTTTCATGCTTCTATAATATGGTATGAAGGTGCACATGGGTGTGCCATGTGGTGGTATTTTTCTAATAGGAAAAAGGCTAAATCAACAATGAAACATTTATGCTTTTTGCTCTTGCAAAATTTATTTCCATTGGAGCTAATCCCCGTAGTGACTCGGAGTCGGAGTCAGACTCGGACTCGGGCTTATGAGGCATAATATGGCATTTTGTTGGCACAGTTTGCACAAGATCCACGCGATGCTCACGTTGTGAGTGTTGTACGATTTGGGCAGGGTACGTGCGATGCGTAATTGGTGCACGTTGTGCGAGTACCGCAGTGTACGCATTATACGGCTTACGCAGGTTACGCACGGTGTATATGGCGTAGTGTGGCACAAGTGGTGCTGTGCGTGCTGTACGCACAATGTGCTAGTTGTGCGGGTGGCACAAGTTGTGCGCGTTGTGCGCAAGTTGACTCAGATCTTGTCTATACATGATTTGAACGGTTACAACACATTCGTAGCGGTTTTTTCCACGTCCCAAACGTTCTGCTAACTGGGCAGTTACTGCGCGGGCTTATATAAGGCTCTCGTCTCTCTCACTGTGGAAACAAAAGTAATAGAACATAGAGTACATAAGTGTTTCTTGACACAAGTACAAAGTTTAGAAGGTGGACGCACGGTCCAAGCAATTGGCTAACGCCAATCTGGTTCAGACCAGGGAACCAAGGGTAAAGCATGCAGCGTCCTACAACAAGAAGAAGGACCCTATCAATCTGAACGTGAAGGAGACTTCCTTCAAGGAAAAGAAGGCAAAGTCTCAGATGCCTTATTTCAAGTATGGCAAGAAGGGCCACTTCAAGAGTGAATGCAAAGCAAAGACCAAACAATCAGAGCAAGGAGAGCCTAACAAGGTATCTATGATGACTGATGTTGTTGCTATGATTGCGCAGGTCGATGTGGTAGGGGCTGACTCTGACTAGTGGGTAGATACTGGATCCACCTGCCATATCTGCTCCACCAAGGAGTGGTTCACCACCTATACATCAACTTCTAAAGTGGTTATGGTGGCGAACCAGGCACAAGCAGAAGTGCTCGGGATCGGGACGGTGGTTTTGAAGCTGACTTCGGGAAAGTCTCTGACACTTCAAGGTGTGAAGCATGTACCTGTTATATCAAAGAACCTGATTCAGGAGACCTACTCTGCAACGCAGGCCTCATGATGGACATCAATGCTGGCCAGATGGTGATGTCCATAAAGGGAACATATTTCGGAAAAGCTTTTTGTACCGAACGAATGTTCAAAATTTAAGTTGTAAATCAGTCTAATATAATTAATGCAATCACTCCTTCTGTTTATACTCTTGAGTTGTGTCATAATAGGCTAGGACATGTTCATTGTAAACGAATAAACAAAATGTCTATCTAGGACTTATCTCCAAGTGTGGGCATAAGGTATAAAAATGTGAAGTTTGTGCTCAAACGAAGATCACAAGGAAACCCTTTCCTCGGATTAATCGAAGTATAGATCTTCTGGAGTTGGTACACTCTGATATCTGTGACTTCAAACAATTCTCTACAAAGATCGAGATGAAGTATTTCATAACCTTCATCGATGACTTCTCAAAGTATGCGTTTGTCTACTTGCTGAAGGCTAAAGACGAAGCATTCGAGAAGTTCAAGGAGTTCAGAGCCGAAGCTAAGCGGCAGACTGGACAACAACTCAAAAGAATAAGAAGTGATCGAGGTGGGGAGTACAGGTCCCATGAATTCGCATCATTCTGCAAAGAATAATAGAATTGTCAATGAGACTACGGCTTCGTACTCTCCTCAATCAAACGTAGTAGTAGAGAGGAAGAACAAAATGTTGACAGAAATGATTAACTCAATGTTGTTGACCGCGGATCTTCCAAAGTGCTACTGGGGAGAAGCTGCATTGACGACCACTTTTATTCTAAATAGAGTACCTCATGCAACTTCAGACATTACTCCTCATGAACTCTGGTTCAAGGTCAGACCTAACTTGAATGTCATTCGAGTGTGGGGGTGTCTGGCATATGTCAAGCTTCCAGATCTAAAGATTCAGAAGCTTGGGACAAGGACTACAAAGACGATCTTCTTGGGGTATGCCGAAAAGAGTGATGCTCGAAGATTTCTTGATATTGAGTCAAATCATATCATTGAATCTCGTGACGTAGAATATTTTGAAGACAAATTTGCAAGACACAAAAATATTGTTCCTGGATATTTTAGAGAATAATGAGGGTGTGCAGGAAACTAAAGTCTTCAATAAGGATGTAGTCCAAGAAGATGTTGTTGAAACAACGGTTGAACCAAAACTAGCTGAGCCGTCAGCTAAGCGTGTGAGGAGGCCGAAGGACTTTGAAAGTGACTTTGTCACCTATCATGTGGAAGCAGACCCGCTTACCTATGATGAGACGATGAAGACCAGAGACAGTTTTTTAGAAGGAGGCGATAGACAATAAAATTGATTCCATCACCTCAAATAACACTTGGGTGTTGGTTGATCTTCCTGAAGGAGCAAAACCCATCGGATGCAAATGGATCTTCAAGAAGAAGATGAAAGCAGACGGAACTATTGACAAGTTCAAGGCTAGGTTGGTAGCCAAGGGATTTTCTCAGAAGCAGGGGATTAACTACTTTAACACGTATGCTCCAGTAGCCCGGATGACCACCATCAGAATATTGATTTCTCTCACAGCAATACATAAGATGGTGATACATCAGATGGATGTACAAACGACTTTCCTAAATGGCGAGCTGATCGAAGAGATTTACATACAACATCCAGAGGGAATTGTCGTCAAGGGTCTTGAAGTCAAAGTCTACAAGTTGGTGAAATCCTTGTACGGTCTTAAACAGGCTCCCAAGATGTGGAATGAGAAATTTGACAAAGTTATAAGGTCAAATGGCTACATGTTCAGTAAGACGAACAAGTGTGTTTACATAAAGTTCGTTGATGGAAGAGGTGTGATCGTTTGTCTGTACGTGGACGACATGCTTATCCTAGGTACGAATATGGGCTGTGTCATGGAGACAAAGAAGTTCATCTCAAGCAAGTTCAGTATGAAGGACTTGGAGGAAGCTGATGTGATCTTAGGGATCAAGAACATCCGGACAGACACTGGATTAGCGCTGTCATATTCTCATTATATTGAGAGGATGATCATTCGTTACGGGTATCAGGATCTTCCAGGGATCAATACGCTGTACATGTGTGACCTGAAGCTGAAGCCTAATTCAAAAAAAAAATATCAGGCAGCTGGAGTACGCAAGTGTAATCAGGAGTTTGATGTATGCTACTACTGATACAAGGCCTGACATAGCATTCGCCATGGGAATGCTGAGTCATTTTACGAGCAACCTAGGCATTGAGCACTGGAAAGCTGTGAAACAGGTTATGAGATATCTCAAAAAGACTCAAACATATGCACTGCACTACAGCGAAGATTAGTCGGTAGTGGAAGGCTTCAGTGATGCCAGCTGGTGCTCAGAGATGGAGAGCGAGAGGTCCACAGGTGGATTCATTTTCACAATAGGTGGAGCTGCTATATCATGGAAGTCGAAGAAGCAGACTATGCTCTCGCGGTCATCCATAGAATCTGAGTTTTTGTACTTGATACCGCAGTGGAGGAAGCAGAATAGATTCGGAAGCTCATGTATGATCTTCCAGTGGTTGAGGCACAAATACCGGTAATACCGATATATTACGACAACCAGGTGACTGCGACGGTGGCATCAAATGACCTCTTCAATAGGAAGAAGAGGACTGCGCGGTTGAAGCACATGGCAGTACATGATCTCATCAAGTGAGGTGTTATTACAGTGATTGATGTTCGGAGTCAGGAGAACCTGGCGGATCCGTTCACCAAGGGCCTCAAGCGCCAGCTGGTCGATGACAGAACAAGTAAAATGGGCTTGAAGGCATTTTAATATTATATTATTGTAATCCTACCATAAAGTTTTATGCTATTAGTTAAAAGAAAAATCTACTAGGCATCTAGCTTTTGGTTGAAGGAAGGACCATTAATCGGAAGAATATCAGGACGGTGGGTACATGTCCTAAAGGGCATGGAGAGGTTACGGACCTACCACCACTGTTGTCTACTGTTATTTTTTATGAAAAATGGATCTTGTGGGAAGGTTGGCTTAAACGCCTTAATGAGTTCTCAGATAGAGTAATTATCTGGTGTGCTTTACAGAAAGCATGGTAGCGCAGAACTATAATGGAGTAAAACTCTATCCTACTGTGGGTGACTCCACCATGAGGTTCCGAAAAGGGGTAATGCCTTGGCTATACGAGCCAAGTCACAACGGAGTAGCACCGCAAATAGGCAGGTAGCCTAATATTGTATGTTGAAATGAAAGAGGGTATAGTCAGCACTACAAAAAAGAGGGGTTCCTCATGTTACAGTGGCATAAAACCACATGAGGTACCCAGATAGGGGTAAAGCCTCGGTCTTGCAAGCCATGTCGTTGCGACGAAACACCGGAAGGGAGCCTAAGGCTTCATGCTGGGTAGTTTGGCACTATAAAGAGGCGGTGACCTCATGCTACAGTAGTATGACACTACGATGAGGTTTTCGGTAGGGGTAATGTCTCGGCTTTAGGCTATGTCACAGCGGCGTAGCACCGCAAGGGAAGCATAAATCACTTCATATCATGTCTCTTTAACAAAGAACTCACCTATAGTGTATGAAAAGAGATATCAGACCGTCTATTGAGGGTAAACTTGTAGATGCTCAAAATTATACACTAAAACCAGGCTGGCACAGGGCCTTTAATGTGTAGCCAGAAACACATATAACTATATTATGTGAGTGGGAAGAATTTCAGCTGTGATGCAGAATTCAAGGCTTAGTCTATTCTTGTATTATAGTCTGTTGTTTGACCCATGCGGGAAGATTCAAGTCATCAACGACATCTCTCCTAATGTATGATAGACAGTTACTGTAGGGAACACTCAAACCCATATATAGAGATATGTGGAGGATTGTTGGAGTTTGGCCTTTTGTTTTGGAATTTTAGTCCTACATCAGCTAGGACAAAGTAGTTGTATCTCTATATATTAGCTATTCTCTTTTAGAGATGCACATGTGGTGTGAAGGTGCACATGGGTGTGCCATGTGGGGGCATTTGTCTAATGGAAAAAAGGCTAAATCAATAATGAAGCATTCATGCTTTTTGCTCTTGGAAAATTTATTTCCATTGGAGCTATGCCCCGTAGGGGCTTAGCGACTCAGACACGGGCTCATGGGCTTTTGAGGCGTAATATGGCATTTTGTTGGCACACTTTGTACTTAGTACGTCAGCATCGTCACTAGGCGCATAATGCGCTTTTGTTGCGCTCGTTGGACGAGCCTCTTACGCAGTCGATTACGCACGTTGTACGGTGTACAAGTTGCACGCATTTCGTGGTTTGCACAATGTGTACGCGGTGCTCGCGATGCATAAGTGGTACACGTTGCGCGAGTAGCACAGTGTATGCATTGTGCGGCTTGCACAGGTTGCGCACGGTGCGTGTGGCGCAGTATGTCACAAGTGGTGCTGTACGTGCAGTATGCTAGTTGTACAGGTGGCGCAAGTTGCACGCGCTATGCACAAGTTGACTCAGATCGTGTCCATACACGATTTGAGCGGTTACAACATGTTCGGGGCAGTTTTTTTCACGTCCCAAACGTTTTACTAACTGGATAGTTACTGCACGACCTTATATAAGGCTCTCTTCTCTCTCACAGTAGAAACACAAGTAATAGATCATAGAGTACAGAAGTGTTTCCTAACACAAGTGCAGAGTTCAGAATTCCTTATAAATTCCTACAGACTTTGAGAGAGAAGAGTAGCGTTGTACTAGTGTCACTTAGCGCCGCAGGAATCTGCTGCCATCCGAGGAGTCAAAAGAGCAGAGTGTTCCAGAGTTCTCCGACGAACTTGCTGTAGCTATTCGTGTGGGGCGAATTAAGCTTTGAGCAACGATGATCATTCACCCCAGCAGGCCATCTTCCATCTTTTATCTATCATTATTGCTACTGTTAGTATTTCGATTCATACCTTCTGTTTAGAAGTGCTACTGTCATTTTCTACAATTACGAAATCTTTTTAGATTATCGTAATCTAGAATCCTCCTAGAATCTCTGTTATGCACCTTCTTTGAAGTGTTGCGTTGAAGCGTTGTTTTTACAATTGTTTTATTTTCTCAGTTTTCCATCAAAAATTGTGCCCCGACACTAACAAAAGATAGTGCGGCTGGTACCGATGGGTTTCCTGGGTTTTTTTCTAGAAAATGCTGGCATATCATCAAACAATATATGGTGGATGTTGCGTCGGCTTTCCTTGAGGGTCTTCAGCATCCGAAAGCGATTTCGAGTATGCTTATTGCCCTTATTCCAAAAAACCTCAATCCTGTTTCATTTGTGGATTACCGACCTATAAGTCTTTGTAATTTTGTTAACAAAATGATTTCTAAGATTATTGCTAACATGACGGAGACTATATTTCTGAAGTTGATATCCTTGGAGCAAAGTGGCTTCGTGCACGGGAGAGAGATTGTGGACAACATCGTGCTTGCCCAGGAGTTCATTTCAAATATGAATGGCCCCAACTAGGGTGGCAACATAGCTCTTAAACTTGATGTTGAGAAGGCATATGACAGGATCAACTGAACTGGGTCCTTAGGAAGTTTTGATTCTCGAAAGAATGGATCGATGTTATTTGGCGTTCGATAGGGACCGTCTGGTCCCCCCCATCATCAACGACTCTTCCTCTTCCTTCTTCAAATCGCAAAAGGGCGTGTTCCTGTGAGATCCACTATCTCCAACTTTGTTTTTTGTTGCTGTAGAACTCCTTAGCCGTAATCTCATTTCGGCAGGCATCGGGTATCCCGCACAGTGCTATAGAACGACTAGTGGTTCCCCACTCGTTACCCACCTCTCTTTTGTGGACGATATTCTTGTCTTCTTCTCCGGCCATAAAACGGCGATGAGTGGGATGGAGGAGGTTCTTCGTCGGTATGAACGGTGTTCAGGGCAGAAGATTAACAAGGCAAAGAGTTGCTACTACGTTCATGAGTCTTTCCCTACGGCTCGCAAACTGGAGTTAACGACCTCCTCTGGCATACGGGTAAACTCTCCGCCATTCACCTACTTGGGCAGCCCATTGGGATATGGGAAAAAATGTAATGCTATATGATCCACTGATCTGTAAAATTCGTAAATACATTGACAGGTGGCATAATAACCCTCTATCTTATGGAGGTAAACTGATCCTTATCAGGCATGTCCTGAGTTCTGTCCCCATCTATACATTGGCTGTTTTTAATCCTCCGAAGAAAGTTATTTCCGTCATTGAAAAGCTTTTTAACATATTCTTTTGGGAGAAGAAGTCGGGGGGCTGCGTAGGATTTGGGCGAGCTGGTATTCGATTGCTAACCCTACTGCGGAGGGTAGCACGGGGGTTAGGCATCTAGAAGATATTATGAATGCTTTATCGATAAAACTATGGTGGAACATGAGAACTATAAACTCTCTTTAGAACAGGTACATGAAAGCTAAATATTTCTCATTCATTCACCCATCATGTGCTACTGCAAACAGCTCTGCCACCCACTCTTGGCGTCGCCTGCTATACGTTAGATAATTAGGTGAATGTTTTATTCAATTGGAGGTTTATAATGGAGAATCTGTTGCTGTATATAAAGACTGGATGGGGAGTAGCCGTGACACCCACGAACCCGACGGCAAATGGCTGTTCGATCAAACAGCTATGGAACGATAACCGGTGGGTCCTGCAATGCATCAGGGACATGTTCGGTCACCGGGCTGCCGATATTGTCCAGCTGTCCTCGTGCTGCTTTACGACGGGGGAGGATATCCTGAAGTGTAGGCTGGACTTGGGGGAGGGGGGGAGGAGTTCTTCGTCCGCATGGAAAGCGATGAGACAGGTTCTTTCCGGGTTGCCCCCATGAAGTTTATTTGGAGTAGAGGTATCCTCATCAAGTGGTCTATTTTGACCTGGAGGGTCACCCGGGGCAAAGTCCCTACCGACAAGATTCTTAAAACTTTGGAATTCCAGTTTGTATCTAAATGTTGCTGCTGTATTCAACCGGAAGAGGAAACTCGTGACCACATTCTATCTGAAGGCCCTGTGCCTACTCGAGTTGGGCGTTTGTACACCACAGGTTTGGCAGCATCGACCAGCCAGGTATGCTTGTCCATCGCCTTTAATGGTGGAGTGCTGCTCACGCTCATACTCTGCATTCAAGAGTTGGATTTTCGGCTGTGGTGTGGATATTATGGAAGAATAGAAACAAGAACAGGTATGAAGAGAAAGATTTTAGCACCGATCAGTTGATCAGGGAAATTGAAAGGCAGATTGATAAGAGAACCAACATTAGGGGCCAGGCTAAGGGGATTGGATGTTGAGGTTTTTTTGGTATAATTGATGGTGGTGTACGTTTTATTTTGGGTATGAAAATTTTCATTCAGAGTATCCAAACTTTGATAAATTTTATCCAAAGCATCAAATTTTACTAAATTCTTAAAAAGCACCAAAACGCCCTTAGGAAGGGCGTTTTCTATTTTTTAATATTTTTCTTTTATCTTCCGTTTTTTCCTGTTACCAACGTTAAACCCAAAAAAATAAAAAATAAAAAATAGAAGGGCGTTTTCCCTTCGAATTTTTTTTTGTTAAATGACAAATAAAAAGTAACACAAAAAATAAAAAAAAGTAAAAATAAAAAAAGAAAGAAAGAATGCAAATATGTCAACCATTATTTGCAGACGAGTGTAATTAATACTTTCTTTTTTCTTCTGTTTCTTTCTTTGCTCTCCCTCTAATTTAGTTATATTAATAACAGTGGAATGGTTATATTATTGACATATTTGCAGCCGAGTGTAATTAATGCTTCCTTTTTTATATTTTCTTCTTTACGATACCTCCAATTTAGTTATATTAATAATAATAGAATGGTTGTTTTATTAACATATTTGTAGCCGAGTGTAATTAACGCTTCCTTTCTTTTCTATTTCCTTCTTTGCTCTCCCTCTACTTTAGTTATATTACTAATAATGGAATTGTTGCATTATTGACATATTTGCAGTCGAGTGTAATTAATGCTTTTTTTCCTTCTTTGCTCTCCCTCTAATTTAGTTATATTAATAATAATGGAATGGTTGCATTACTGATATATTTGCATTCCTTCTTTCCTTTTTGATTTTTTTTACTTTCAGTTTCTTTCGTTTAACCAACAAAAATAAAAATAATCCCTTAGGAAAACGCCCTTCGTAAGGGCGTTTTCTATTTTTTTATTATTTTTTCGATTTAACGGCGTTAATAGAGAAATAAAAAAATATTAAAAAAAAGAAAACGCCCTTCCTAAGGGCGTTTTGGTGCTTTTTTCAGAATTTGGTAAAATTTGATGCTTTGATTGGAATTTACCAAAGTTTGGATGCTTTGAGTCAAAATTTCTGTTTTCGGTATACATGTGGAATTGGCTTCCATTTTGTTTAAGTCTTAGTTGAATATGGGGGTAGCATTCAATCTGTAGGATCTGAGCTTTGTGGGGTGGGATTTCTGAGGGTGTGCCCTTATAACCTGCCTTTGTAACAGTTTCTTCTCCTTTCATATATATATATATATATATATATATATATATATATATATATATATATATATATATATCATATTTAATTTTATATGGAGAAATAAATGTGAGTGCGGACCGAATGCGGTGAGATACAAGTGTCGGTGCGGGCCTTCGGGCCAAGTTTGTAGGCCATTGGGCCAGGAGTCTGTAACATAATTACCTGTTCAAAAAATTATATCTATTCTACTATATAATAGGAAAACTTGATGGTGAAACTTTTGAATTCCGAAAATATCCTTACATGTCTATACTAATTAAAAATGGTTCATTAATCTATTATAATATATAATAGAAAAATTTGATGGTGAAACTTTTGAATTCCGAAAATACCCTTACATGTCTATACTAATTAAAAATGGTTCATTAATTTAAATAAGGACAACTTAGTAATTATGTAAACTACCCTTTGGTCTTCCCAAAGAGTCTTCCTAAGTTAATTAAAAGAATGTTAAAAATACGTGCAAGACACGTGCACTTATGCTAGTATATATATATATATATATATATATATATATATATATATATATATATATATATATATATATATATATAACGTATTCGATATTTAGATTATATTTAAACTAACTACATAGTATTATCTAAGCATGTATATGAAGATCTACGAAGAACAAATTTTAATTAAAATATATTCAATATTTAAACTATAGTTAAACTAACATATTGTTACATAAATATTTAAAGTAGTTATGTATAATATAGTTTAAATATTGAATATATTTTAATTAAAATTTGTTCTTTGTAGAACTTTGTATATATGTTTAGATAATACCATGTAATTAGTTTAAAAATAGTTTAAATATTGAATATATTTTTATTTGAATTTGTTAAATATATGTTTATAGGATTTTGGATATATGTTTAAACAGTTGTAAGAATTTTAAGTTATTTTTATAGATAGTCATAAGGAATTTAAATTATTTTACGTGTGGATATACATAAGGCACATATTGGTGGTAGTTGATTATAAGAACTAGTAAATCCACGTGCATGGCACATTTTTCTTTATTTTTGATATGGGCAAATTGCATTAGCTACACCAATGTTTTACACTTATTAAGAAATCATCTCTACTTTGAAAGTAATTGCACGGCCCACCCTTATAGCTTATATTTTCTACAGAAACTTATAACATGGACCACTTCTATGCTTTATAAAATTTATAAAGGAGGGGTATGATTAATATAATTTTTTTCGAAATAGGGGTAGTCCCTATTATGTATATTAATATTTTAATTAAGTTTTGTTAAATATTTAATTATATTTTAATTATAATTTGTTATGGATATATGTGAATAAAAGAGAGAGTATTTGGTTATGCCGAAGAAAAAAAAAAGCCTTAAAATTATAATCTTTTGTAATTTTTTTAAGAGAAATTTTTACTTGCCCCCCATTTTGTTTACCATATTTCAAGGTGCACCCCACTGTTTTGTAAAAATGCATAGTCCCCCCCATTTTGGACAAAATTCGTCAAGAATATTTTTTTGGACCAAAATGCCTATCTTCTTCCCCTTTCCTCTTTCTGCTCCCCGGCCGCCACCGCCTCCGCTCCCCCCTCCCCGCCACCGCCTCCCCTCCTCCTCCCCTCCGCTCTCCCTCCCCGCCACCGCCCCCTCCTTCTCCGGCGGCTGCAAGCAGCGGCGGCAACAGTCACCCCTCCATGCCACCGCATCCCCCTTCCCCCCTCCACTCCCCCCTCCCTGCCACCGTCCCCTCCTCCTCCTCCGGTGGTGGCAAGCAGCGGCAACAGCGACAACAGGGGCGATGGCCGGAGGCGCGGCGACGATATCCTACCTGCGGGGGGGGGGGGGGGGTGAGAGGAAAGAGGAAGAAGAAAAATGGAGGGGGATTTTGGTCAATTTTTTTGGTCAAGATAGTTGACGTCAATTTCTAACGGATTCAGTCCAAAGTGGGCGGGGGACTGTACATTTTTGCAAAACAATGGGGTGCACCGTGAAATATGGTAAACAATCTTGAATATTTAAAGGTGCCTAAATGATTTTGAAGGTGCACCGTCAAGTTCTACCATGACTATTTAGAGGTGCCTAAATGATCTCAATCTTGGCCTTATCAAAACGATTTTGATCATGATCGTGTTTATACGATTATATTTCTTATGCCTAAAATATTAACCGAATGATTTTGATTTCCATTACCTATTATTAGATTTTGATCCTTGGTCATGCTTACTCGTGCCAAATCATTCCAAATTATTTTTATTATCGTACCAAATTGTGTCATTTCTTAAATTTTGAGGACAAAATTTTTCTTGGGTGGTAGATTTGTAACCTCACTGTTCCTAAATAAAAGTTGATCTAAATATTTTTACTATATTTTAATATTTTTCTATTAATTTTTGAAATACTTTATTCAAAAATTATTTAATTAAAGTATAATTTTTATTATGGAATTTATTTGCTAATCAATTATAATAAGAATATTTTATTAATTAATTATAGTTTCCTTTATTGGAATGACATGTTTATAATTACTCCTAAGTGGGTTGTCTATATTAGGAAATCCACTATGGAATGCCTAGTCACAAGACTTAGTGGAAATATCCTAAAATTATTAGATTAATCAGGATTAGTATGGAATATTTTAGAAATATTCCCTCAGTCTATGTGCCTAAAGATTCTAGGATTTTCCTAATGAGGCTATAAATAGCCATCATTAATTGCTGGATTAATTATTTCTAACTAATCCTATGGTCCTAATGATCGTGTCCCTACGTATCTATTTCATTTCTATTTTTTTTACATTTACATTTCTTATTTTAGACATGGACACTCCTATATCGACTCCATCCCTACCGTGTCCTGTGTCCCCCGACATAGGATTACATCCAGATCTCAGCCTGTCACATCCATTTTTCTAGTTAAGGGTATTTTGGTAATTGTACTTTCTTTTGATTATTTTAATATATTATATTATTGGTGTTGTGAATTTAGTCTTTTGATAGTATAGCCTTGGTGCAACCTAGCCTAGTGTCTCATCATGACTTAGTGACTTAGTAGCATGATTAGTTAGGGTTAGTAATCCTATTCTAGTTAGTTTCAGGTTAGAAGCTAATTAGCAAGTTGAATAGAGGCTAGTTAGAAACCATTGAATTAATGAGTCATTTTAACCATAGGAAGAAGCCCAAGCCCAACTGATAGGAAACCCTAGCCCACCCATGATGTGGCCGGCCATAATAGGTTCCCACAGCCCCATTTAATATCTTATTATGAGAATTGTTTCTCCTTTCCATTCCTCCTCCTTCTGGCAAAACTCTAGGTATGTTTTCTTCCTATTTTCTTTATTTCTTCTCCTTGTAAACCCTAGTCTCTTGTATTGGGTTCTGATCTATGTATATGGATTGTTGATGGTGAGAAAACTCAGATTTGGAGAGCATCGGAGATTTGGAGTCGCAAGAAGGATCGTCACTATTGGAGCTTTCTATAAGAATTCACCCTCAATAGGTAATCTCTCCAAAACACTTTTATTTCATGAATTTTTCCTGTAGATGCATCCATCTAGGTGTCCCCTAGCTGTAGGATGAGTGTCTTTGGTGTCCGTATATGACACGTATCACTGTCTTTGTGAACGTGTTTGATGAAATACCTAAAAGGAATTTTTATTGCTATTTTTCAAATATTTTAGAATATAAATATAGATCTATAGATTGCTTATGGATTTGTGTCACGCTGAGGGGAAATTCATACTGTGTCCGTGTCCAAATTGGGCACGAACCCACACGCACACGAGCCGCGCGCGTGTCCTGCTGCTCGGGCACTGTAGCGGACACGATAGGACACTTCGGGACCCCAAAATTGGTGGACACGTAGGGCATATCACTTACACGGGGCTGATCAAGTATCGTGAGATTTCATCGAGTAGATCTCGAGAAATCTCACGTGCATTGATTTCAGCCACACTGTGCGCACGCGAGAAATCGCTTCTGATACACGCGTGAATCGTCGACACGTGGACACGTGATCGTGTGGCAGGGTGTTGGACACCTAGACCTATGCTAGGTCGACCCTCATGCATAATCACGAGACACGACATGACCTATGTCGTGTCCACGAGACACGAACACGCCTGCACGACGTGGTCTGTGCAGACTGTGTCTATGCGTGTATTTTAGTATTTTTGATGGTTTGGACACTTCGTGTTCTATTGTTTGGACATGATACACTCTGTGGGACACGCACACATGTACATGACATGTTTTCGACCCTTAATTTGGTGTTTAATTAGTTTTTGTGATGATTAACTTAGGGTTTACTCATGTTACTGATACCATGTTCTAGTAATCGTATTTCAGAGTTTTTAAAAATGAATTAATTGCTAATTTATGATTAATTGTTAATGATTAACACATATACATGTCTGGAATGATGTTGCATAGCTGGCTTTCATATGTATTCACGTTTAGGCTTGTATTTTAGTTTTTGAATATGTGGGATACTCGATACATGACTGAAAACTGTATTTTCAGAAATTTTTATGGTTTTAACTGCTAATTCATGGTTTATTTGATTATGATTAACATGTATACATATCTGAGATATAATTTTCATAGCCGAGTTCATAGTGTTAAGCAAGTTTGGGTTGTTAATTGGATTTTTTGAAGTATCAACACTCTCAATTGTTAACGACTGAACAGAGGTTTCAACTGAACATATGTTCAGTTAAATCCTGTCATTTTCGGAGATTTCAATGGTATTTTGTTAATTTTTAACATGAGTTTATTTTAGAGGTTATGTTTACATATATGGGATCATTGGGAATATTCAATTTGGGTTGTTATGGTTTTCTTTTCAAAACTAAATAGCTGGTATAGGAATTCTCATTTATTGATTCTTGAAAACTGAATTTTGACACAAATTGGCTTGGGTTCAATCTGGAATTTGGGTTGAATGTTATTTGTTAGCAGTTAACTGAGATTTACCTCACACACTTCATTCACACACTCTCTCTATGTCTATATACATATGTGTGTGAATGACTATATATATGTATGTGTGTGAATCCTTTTCTTTTAATTCTGAATTTTGTTTGATTGAGTAGAATCTCAGATTTTTTGAGATTGGGTGGTTTCCCTTTAACACAGTACACACACACACACATGCTTCTTGCTACCTTGTACTATACACACACACACACACACACACGCACACACACGTACACACACACACACACACACACACACACACACACACAGATATATATATATATATATATATATATATATATATATATATATATATATATATATATATATATATATATATATATATCTTGATCCCTAGGCTCACCGAAACCCCGAGAGGTTATAGGATCAGGGACTTGTGGAACCACACAACGGACGATTGGGACTGGGACAAGATACGTGATTGGGCCGACATTGATACGGTGAATAGCGTCCATCAGAGCGGCCTCAGGATCGGGCGAGACGCTGATGCGCTTAGATGGACGCTCGAAGCATCGGGGGCATTCTCGGTGAGGTCAGCTAGATCCGCCACCCTGTGGACCGGCCAGCCAGAACATATCACTGCTTATTATTAACATACCTGCATCCCTAAAAAGTGGTCCATCCTCATGTGGAGAGCCATCAGATATAAACTGCCCACTGACGATATCCTCAATACAATTGGGATCAACTTAGCATCTACCTACAATTGCTGCTCAGACCATCACATGGAGACTATTGACCACATCTTCTATCAAGGCAACCTACCGAGTGACATCTAGAGGACTCTTAATCAACGCTTCAGCATCGAGCCGGGTGGCGGACGCTTCCACGATCTAGCAGGTTCATGGGGTGCAGCCTTCCACGGACACCAGATCGTCGCAGCGGCTGCCACGTGGGCGATTTGGAAGAATCGCAACAAGACTAGATACGAAGGTCATCAATTCTCTGCCGACCAGCTTACTCGAAAAATCTTTCGCCAGTGCCGTAAACGGAGCATCCTGTGCTCCCACATTCCGAGTATTTTTTGGTCCCCGCTCCTCCCTTAACTCTGGTGTTCGGGTCGTTCCCCCACCCCTTTTTGGTGTATACTTGTATAGGCTTCTTCATTTTGTGCCTTGTATACGTATTCAGGTTTGGGCAGTTTTTGCCTTGATTAATAATATGTGGAGGTTTATTTATATATATATTTATATATATATATATATCCTAATATAAATATTTTGAATATTAATGTTGTTACTAAAGGATATAGTCTAGGCTTATGAGTCAGCTTAGGATTGACCCAATGAGCCTAAATTGGCCGAGTTGACTATCAAGTCGACCAAGTTGACAAAAGTCAACTTTGAGTCAAACTTGATCCAAATCAACTCAAACGAGCTTAGAATGACTAGATAATTTGTGTTTGACCTAAAATTTGGTAGATGAACTAGTTGACTTATGGTTGACCAGGTTTGACCAGAGTTGACCAGGTTTGACCAGAGTTGACCAAGGGTTGACTTTAACCTAGGAGGACCTAGAATCATTTAGAATGCAATGTAGGCTATTCTTATTTCATGTTAGACATGTTGTGACCTGTGTTGCTCTAAATAGGACTCAGATACTCCAGCTCAGACTCATATTCTCATCAGACAGCCAGGATATCAGGCGGGTACATTTTCTGACCGTTTCATACTTGTTAGGAATTATATTCTTGTCATAGTTTAATTTACTTGATGCTGACACGACATTATCATGGATTAGTACTATATGGATCTTTACATGATATGTTATCCCCCTCGGGTGCATCGAATACATCGTGTCATGTACTTTTCACGAATATCATATATTTTGTAGACTCTTATTATTCATGTATACTCATGTGCTCTCATATACTCTCATGATCTCATGAGCATCATGTATAAACTATCATGTACAATAACATAATCTGTCTAGATCCTTGTGTATTGATTGAGGCATGGAGGAGTAGAAATAGTCATGTGAACAATTCTAAAGTAGTGTAATCATGTACAAACTCTTTAGTGTAATCATGTCCAAATCAAGCCGTTTATATGTCTATCTTGTACTCTAAATCACATAGTCACTTACAGTTCTCTATTATCATATATAGATAGCTTGTTTATCAGTTTCTCTCTTTCTTTTTGTGCTTATTTCTTACAGCATTTTATGTATCTTAACCTATCACATGCTTTATATTTCCTGTCAAGATATGAATTATGTGTGATGTATTATGCTCGTTTTTGTCCTGATTGTCCTGTTGAAAAATTACAGGTGATGAGGAGGAGTTCTGTACTACATATTATCGCACAGGTTTAGATGACACTGGTGACTTGGACCCTCAGGAGGATCCTACAGTTGCTGAGGACTTGCCTATTGTCTAGATTAGATCTCTAGACTAGTTTTTCATTAGTTGTCTTATTTCATGTACTTTCAGTTTCTGGATATTGGTGATGTTTGTATATTCAAATATTACACTTATTTATAGCTGGTTGGAGATTATTTCCTTATCTTATCTTTACATCTATTCTATTTATTCCATCTTAGATGCTGTGATTGAGTTGTACCTTTATATTGTCCTCCTTTTGGAGTATATATCATTGTACATGTATGGTTATTGATAGTTATTGTGACCTAGAACAGCATTCTACTGCCGACACTACGGCGTAGGCTGGACGTACCCACTTCTCATACCCTTACACTGGGTGCGGGTCGTGACATATTTTTAGTGGTGGCCCATGCAGGTCCAGTCTCAACTAGTATGATTTCGTAGCGGTACTCGAACTAGAGTAACACTACAGCCTGCAGTAGGATATAGGATATAAGTTAAGGTACTCAATCACATTAGGAAAACTCTTATCTAATTCTTGCAGCTAATTGCCTTCTTTTCAAATAAACTGTCCTCCTTTGATTATATCGCTTCCTCCTCAGTAACTGATTCTTTGTTTTGATCTGTCCTCAGGATGGTGGAGACACGATCACAGCGCTCTGGTCTACGGGATACCGCTGAGAGGTCTGCCACTTCTCATCCGACTCAGTAGGACCCAGGGACCACAACACCTCTTGTTCCAGCTCAGGTGGGACCGTCTGCAACTTTTGGGGGTGCTCCTCCACCAGTTTCGAGGACCACCCCAGGGATTCAGGGGATGCCACCACCACCACCTCATGGGACAGTTGATATGGGGCAGTACTTTGCCTTCATGCAGCAGATGATAGAGACTCAGCGACGCCAGGTAGAGGATATGAGGCAGGTCATTGACAATGCCCATCAGCTAGCCATGGTGGCAGTAGAGAAGGTGACTGCCCAACCACATGAAGGGTAGATACAGCCGTACCAGCCGAGGACTCCGGGTATTCAAGCCTTTCAGAAGATGCGGTCGCGAGACTTCAAGGGTACTGAGGGTATCCTATATGCCGACGACTAGATCGAGCATATAGAGGAGATCTTTTGTCTCGCGGAGATACCAGCTAGGCTTCAGATAGAAGCAGCGGGCAACTAGATGCAGGACCTTGCTCGCACATGGTACCAAACCGACCCCACGGTTTGTACACAATGGTAGACTTGGGAGGCTTTCAAGAAGCTCTTCTAGGAGAAGTTCTTCCTCGACATAGCACTTGGCGCCTTGGAGACGCAGTTCGAGAATCTGGTCCATGGGAGACAGTAGAGGAGTACGCCGGAGAGTTATGCCGTCTGGACAGATTTATGGAAGGCCTTAGCGAGACAGTAAAGGCTAGGAGGTTCAGGAAGGGCTTGGTTAAGGAAGTCAACTCCTTGACCAAGAGCAACAGAAATGCTACTTTCGAGGAGATTTTGACGGGAGCTATGGCAGCGGAGGACGACCTCGAACTGAAACTGAAGAGAGGTCATGATTCACATGGAGCCAGCGACAGTGGAGGCTCGGCCAAGAGGCCCCATGATCAGCAGCAGCATCAGCAGAAGCTGTTCCAGCAGCAGCAGTTCCAGAGTCAGGATCGTGCGCCTTTTCAGTAGAAGTAGATACAGCAGGCGCCTAGACAGCAGCAAGTCATCAGTTGCACTTTCTGCAAGGCCCGGACATATATAGAACGAGTGTAGGAAGAGGCTAGGCAAGTGCCTCCTTTATGGTTCAGTGGAGCACCAGCTGAAGGACTGTCCCATGTCTTCGGGACGTACAGCTCAGAGAGCAAGAGCGAAGGCTCCGGCAGGACAACAGAAGGGACCATTGCCGACCTAGCAGCAAACGTTTATCCAGCACCAGCAGTAGACCAGAGGAGGTCAGTAGGGGCGAGCCTTCGCCATGTTAGCCGAGGATGCATAGACAGTGGGAGATCTGATAGCAGGTTCTGTACTTCTTGACTTCCTTTCTGCATTCGCTTTGTTTGATTCAGGGGCTTTCCATAGTTTTGTGTCTGTATCTTTTGCTGTTAGATACCAGCTTTCTTCTGAACCATTGCCTAGGACTTGCAAGATCACGACCGGGGGTGGTATCATCCTCGTCCGTGATGTTTGTAAGGATCGGAGAGTAGTTTTGGGAGGCCGAGAATTGGATGTGAGTCTGCTCGTAATGCCATTATCGAACTATGATATTGTACTCGGTACGGATTGGTTGAGCAGGCACCATGCCAGTATAGATTGTCGTGGTAGTAGAGTTCTCTTCAGAGTGCCATGAGAGCCGGAGCTCGATTTTACCAGACGAGAGACGGACCAGAACAGCGGAGTCTTCTGCGGAGCTTCAGTAGAGGAGGAGAGCGTGCCACATCTATTGATAGCTGAGTTCATGGATGTATTCCCAGAGGAGTTGCCAGGGTTACCTCCGGACAGAGATGTGGAGTTCTCTATAGATTTGGTGCCCGACGCAGAGCCGATATCTCAGCACGTCTATAGAGTGAACAACAACGAGCAAGTGGAGTTGAAGAAGTAAGTGGATAAGTTGCAGGACAAAGGCTTCATCCGATTGAGTTCTTCTCCATGGGGTGTACCAGTACTCTTTGTGCCGAAGAAGGAAGGGTCAGTACGGATGTGTATCGACTACAGGGCTCTCAATAACCTCTCGATCAAGAATAAGTACCCTCTACCGAAGATCGATGATCTGTTCGATCAGTTGACCAGAGCGAAGGTATTCTCCAAAATTGATCTGAGATTAGGTTACCATCAAGTGAAGGTGAAGAAGGAGGACATTCCGAAGACAGCATTCAGGACACGGTATGGCTAGTTTGAGTTCATGGTGATGCCGTTTGGGTTAACTAACGCCCTAGCGGTATTCATGAACATGATGAACAAGGTGTTCCACCAGTACTTGGACAAGTTCAGGGTGGTGTTCATCGATGACATCTTGGTGTATTCGAAGATCCCAGAGGAGCACAAGGAGCATTTGAGAGTGGTTTTAGAGACTCTCAGGAAGGAGCAACTTTACGATAAGCTTTCGAAGTATGAGTTCTTTTTGGACCAAGTTGATTTTCTAGGTCATATTGTGACCGAAGATGAGATCTTAGTAGACCCGAAGAAGATCAGGGCAGTTGAGGCGTGGACAGCACCGAGTTCAGTTACGGAGATCAGGAACTTTCTGGGATTGGCAGGCTACTACAGGAGGTTCGTTCACGATTTCTCCCGGATTGTAGAGCCATTGACTAGGCTGACCCGGAAGGACGCAGAGTTTATCTGGTCAGAGGAATGTCAGATTGTGTTCGATGAGTTGAAGAAGCAACTGACGACAGCCCCAATTTTGACATTGCCATCAGGATCAGGCGGGTTCACTATCTACAGTGACGCCTCAGAGAAGGGTCTGGGTTGTGTCTTATACCAGCATGGGAAGGTGATTGCCTATGCATCCAAACAATTACATCCGTATGAGAAGAACTACACTACCCATGATTTGGAGTTAGCGGCAGTTATCTTTGCTCTTAAGTTGTGGAAGCACTATCTATACGGAGAGCGTGTGAAGATCTTCACAGACCATAAAAGCTTGAAGTATGTGTTTACACAGAAAGAACACAATATGAGGCAACGCAGATGGTTGGAGTTGATAAAGGACTTCGATATTTCCTTGCAGTATCAGCCAGGGATGGCCAACGTGGTTGCCGATGCCTTGAGTAGGTATCTGGTAGCTATGTGCTTGATGATAGATCGTCACTTGTTAGCAGATTTAGAGAGCCTGGAGATCGAGATAATTGTGTCAGAAGTTCAGATACATATGTGGGGCCTTCAGATTTAGTCAGACCTAATAGAGAGGATCAAGTCAACTCAGTTCGAGGATATTACTCTGCGGTATATTCGAGAGCAGGTTCGAGCAGGATTGGTGGATGATGAGTTTATTCTTGCAGAGGATGGCGCATTGAGGCACGGCTCCAGACTGTGTGTGCCTAGCAGAGAGCTTTGGGAGCAGGTTATGCAGGAGGCCCATCGCTCTCAGTACTCTATGCATCCAGGTGCCGACAAGATGTATAGGGATATGAAGGAGCATGTATGCTGGTATGGGATGAAGCGGGAGGTAGCTCGTTTTGTAGCAGATGTTTAGTCTGTCAGCCGGTTAAGGCAGAGAGACAGAGGCCAGGAGGACTGTTACAGCTATTGCCCATTCTGGAGTGGAAGTGGGAGCACATCACGATGGACTTTGTTTATGGATTACCGCGTACACTAGAAGGAAAAGACGCGATTTGGGTCATCATAGACAAGTTGACCAAATCAGCCCACTTTTTGCCATTTAAAGTGGGTACGTCTACTGAGAGGCTAGCAGAGATATATATGCGACAGATTGTCAGGATACACGGAGTTCCGGTGAGCATTATCTTGGATCGGGATAGTGCTTTACCTTTCATTTCTGGCGGAGTCTACATACTAGTTTGGGCTCTCAGCTCAAGTTCAGTACTCTATACCACCCTCAGACGGACGGACAGTCAGAAAGGACTATTCAGACATTCGAGGACATGCTGCGGACCTGTATCTTAGATTTTGGAGGCTCCTGGGAGAATTATTTATATCTAGCAGAGTTTGTATACAACAACAGTTTTCAGGCCAGCATTGGAGTCTCTTGCATTGGGTTCTGATCTATGTATATGGATTGTTGATGGTGAGAAAACTCAGATTTGGAGAGCATAAGAGATTTAGAGTCACAAGAAGGATCGTCACTTTTGGAGCTTTCTATAGGAATTCACCCTCAATAGGTAATCTCTCTAAAACCCTTTAATTTCATGAATTTTTCTCGTAGATGCATCCATCTAGGTGTCCCCTAGCTGTAGGATGAGTTTTGTAGAAATTGATATTGGTTTGGTGTCCGTATCGGACACGTATCAGTATCTTTGTGAACGTGTTTGATGAAATTCCCAAAAGGAATTTTTATTACTATTTTTCAAATCATTTTGAATAGAAATGTAGATCTATACATTGCTTATGGATTTGTGTCACACTGAGGGAAAATTTGTGCTGTATCCGTGTCCAAATTGGGAACGAACTCGCTCGCACACGAGCCGCACGCGTGTCCTGCTGCTCGGGCACTGTAGCAGACACGATAGGACACTTCCGAACCCCAAAATTGGTGGACACGTAGGGCACATCACTGACACGGGGTTGATCATGTTTCGTGAGATTTCATCGAGTAGATCTCGAGAAATCTCACGCATATTGATTTTAACCACACTGTGCGCATGCGAGAAATCGTGTCTGATACGCGCGTGAATCGTCGACACATGGACACGTGATTGTGTGGCAGGATGTTGGATAGCCAGACCTATGCTAGGTCGACACTCGTACATGATCACGAGACACGATATGACCTGTGTCGTATCTACGAGACACGAACACGCCTGAACGACACGGTCTGTATAGATTGTGTCTGTGCGTGTATTTTAGTGTTTTTGATGGTTTGGACACTTCGTGTCCTATTGTACGGACACGATACACCCTGTGGGACACACACACATGTACATGACATGTTTTTGACCCTTAATTTGGTGTTTAATTAGTTTTTGTGATGATTAACTTAGGGTTTACTCATGTTACTGATACCATGTTCTAATAATCGTATTCCAGAGTTTTTTAAACTGAATTAATTGCTAATTTATGATTAATTGTTAATGATTAACACATATACATGTCTGGAATGATGTTTGCATAGTTGGTTTCATATGTATTCACATTTAGGCTTGTATTTTGGTTTTTGAATATGTGGGATATTCGATACACGACTGGAAACTGAGTTTCAAAAATTTTTATGGTTTTAACTGCTAATTCATGGTTTATTTGATGATGACTAACATGTATACATATCTGAAATATAATTTTCATAGCCAGGTTCATAGTGTTAAGCAAGTTTGGGTTGTGAATTAGTTTTTTTGAAGTATTAATACTTTCAAATGTTAACGACTGAACATAGGTTTCAACTGAACATAGGTTCAGTTATATCCTGTCATTTCCTGAGATTTTAATGGTATTTTGTTAATTTTTAACATTAGTTTATGTCAGAGGTCATGTTTACATATATGGGATCATTAGGAATTTTTAATTTGGGTTGTTATGGTTTTCTTTTCAAAACTAAATAGCTGATATAGGATTTCTCATTTATTGTTTCTTGAAAACTGAATTTTGACACAAATTGGCTTGGGTTCAATCTGGAATTTGGGTTGAATGTTATTTGTTAGCAGTTAACTGAGATTTACCTCACACCCTTCATTCACACTCTCTCTCTATGTCTATATACATATGTGTGTGCATGACTATATATATGTATGTGTGTGAATCCTTTTCTTTTAATTCTGAATTTTGTTTGATTGAGTAAAATCTCAGTTTTACTGAGATTTGGTGGTTTCCCTTCAACACAGTACACACACATGCTTTCGGCTACATTGTACTATATATACACATATATATGTATATACATTGTACTATACACACACACACACACATATATATATATATTTTTAATTTATATATATATATATATATATATATATATATATATATATATATATATATATATATATATCCTAATGAAAATATTTTGAATATAAATGTGTATATATATATGTTATTGTTACTAAAGGATATAGTCTAGGCTTATGAGTTAGCTTAGGATTGACCCAATGAGCCTAAATTAGCAGAGTTGACTATCAAGTCGACCAAGTTGACAAAAGTCAACTTTGAGTCAAACTTGATCCAAATCAACTCAAACGAGCTAAGAATGACTAGATAATTTGTGTTTGACCTAAAATTTGGTAGATGGACTAGTTGACTTATGGTTGACCAGGTTTGACCAGAGTTGACCAAGGGTTGACTTTGACCTAGAAGGACCTAGAATCATTTAGAATGTATTGTAGGCTATTCTTATTTTATGTTAGACATGTTGTGACCTGTGTTGCTCTAAATAGGACTTAGATACTCCAGCTCAGACTCATATTCTCATCAGACAGCCAGGATATCAGGCGAGTACATTCTCTGACCGTTTCATACTTGTTAGAAATTATATCCTTGTCATAGTTTAATTTAGATGCTGACACAATATTATCACGTATTAGTACTATATGGATCTTTACATGAGATGTTACCCTCCCAGGTGCATCGAATACATCGTGTCATATGCTTTTCACGAACATCATGTATTATGTGGACTCTTATTATTCATGTATACTCATGTGCTCTCATGTACTCCCATGATCTCATGAGCTTCATGTATAAACTATCATGTACAATAACATAACCTTTCTAGAACCTTGTGTAGTGATTGGGGCATGGGGGAATAGAAATAGTCATGTGAACAATTCCAAAGTAGTGTAATCATGTACAAACTCTTTAGTGTAATCATGTGCAAATCAAGCCGTTCACATGTCTATCTTGTACTCTAAATCACATAGTCACTTACAGTTCTCTATTATCATATATAGATAGCTTGTTTATCAGTTTCTCTCTTTCTTTTCATGCTTATTTCTTACAGCATTTTATGTATCTTAACCTATCAATTGCTTTATATTTTCTGTCAAGATATAAACTGCGTGACATGTATTGTGCTCATTCCCGTCCTGATTGGACTGTTAAGAATATTACAGGTGATGAGAAGGAGTTCTGTCCTACATATTATGGCACAGATTTAGATGACACTGGTGACTTGGACCCTCATGAGGATCCTACAGTTGCTGAAGACTTGTCTATTATCTAGATTAGATCTCTAGACTAGTTTTCCATTAGTTGTCTTATTTCATGTACTTTCAGTTTCTGGATATTGGTGATGTTTGTATATTAAGATATTACTCTCATTTGTAGCTGGTTGGAGATTATTTCTTTATCTTATCTTTACATCTGTTCTCTTTATTCCATCTTAGATGCTGTGATTGAGTTGTACCTTTATATTATCCTCCTTTTAGAGTGTATATCATTGTACAGTTATGGTTATTGATAGATGTTGTTACCTAGGACAACGTTCTACCATTGGCACTGCGGCGTAGGTTGGGCATACCCATTTCTTGTACCCTTACACTAGGTGCGGGTCATGATACAACCCCTGTGTCTTGTGTCACCTGATATGGACACGCACAGACTCCCAAACTTAACAGCAAACCCTAGGCCTAATTCTTGATCTAGTCGCTACCATGTTCGCCTCGCCTTGCCGTGTCCGGCCACTACTTGCCGGAGAAGCTCCTCGCCACATATCACTTTTTTTACCGGAGATGCCCTATATCGTCGCTGTGGTGCTACATCACCGAATCCATCGCCTGGCTAACTAGATCTGTGACGAGCCGTCCAGATCTGGCCAGCAACAACACCGTCGTCGCAACTGAGACATACTGGGGCATCTCGCCTCCGTATCTGCTCTTGACACCCTACCACGAGATCTACCACCAAGAAGCCTCATCGTCGCCCGAAGTTTTTGTCCCCGTCGAGTACCACCAGACTTGGCCACAACCTCGACAATAGATCTGGAGCTGTTGCGCCATCGTGGACCACCGGGGGCGTCGTCTATATCCTCTTGGCTTGCCATTGCCGGATCAATCCGGATCTGGTCATCCCTACTACATTAGAGGACCGAAGACGCCAAATCTGGAGCGGGAGCTCGTCGTCACTTGCCGGTTCTTTGCCATCGTCGTATGAGGGAGAAGATCTGGCCGTCCATAATGAGAGCCGCACTGTACATGTCGAAGCCACCAAAATCTGCCATCATCTACACCTTTGAGCTTTACTACCATTGAAGAACCCTAGCTGTCGAGCCGCCGCTCGCCGATGTGAGTCATACATGTCAACGAGGAGCCTAAGTGAGCACGCCCCACCCCTTCCTTCTCGAACTCCTTCTTCTTGTCCTCTTTTTTCTTCTGTTACTTAGGGTTTTGGGAAATGGCAGCTTTGTATGTGGAATGGAGAGAGAAAGAGAGACTACTCTCTGTAGGTTAGGGTTAGTGAGGGTTAGCAGGCCGATATTGGGCTAAAGCCCACATGCCGAGTCGAAAGAAGAGAAAGGAAAAGAAAAGAAAAAAGGAAAAGAAATAGTTTATTGGACTAGGCCTAAGTCAGCAGCCCAGATCTGAGAATAAGAAGGAAAAAAGAAAGAAAGAAAGGCTATAGGCTGGATACTGGGCTGAGCCACCCTGTAATAGAGTTGGGCTAGTCCAAGAGTCTGGACAGGATTATTTATAAAGATTCTTTTAATTTTTTTATTAGTTTAATTAGTTGATTAATTATTTTGTTAGTTAATTAGCTAATATATTATGTAATGTTATTAGCTAATTAATTATATATTGTTTTGTTAATATTGGGGTGGCTATGTATTACCTAATAACTAGCTATTAGGTTGGTTAAGTCATTCTTAGAATATTCTAGCAAAACATAGAATATTTTTAACCCATATTTCCTTAACCATTTATAGGTGGACTTAGAGACAATTGCAACGTCCGATAAAAGGCAAGTACAGGTACTCACTTTACTTAGCATCTTTACATGCATGTCTACACTCACTTACTTGACAGGTCTTCGTATTTCTTGCTTGCTTTGCATGTTCATCATATCGTGTTGGGGGGGGATGATCATGAAGTATGTAGCCACCTAAGTTTGGACATATAATCGATTGTTAGTATAGAGTACATGATATACCTTATACTATACATGACTGCTAGTATATCACTGCACTATATATTATATCCATTCACTTGACTTATAGTACATGATATGCCTTACACTATACATGACTGCTAGCATATTATTACTATATATCTTATCCCTATTAGTATAGTGTACATGGTATGCCTTATACCTATACCTGACTGCTTGCATACCATTACCCTATACACTAGACTTGATAGCCCTACATGCTCAGTGATGTTCTATTGCATATGTTTCACGTAGCTAGTGCATGATTTTAGGTACTTTCTAGTTTACTTGCTATTTACCCATCTTTGCTATTTTATATACTATTGCATCATGTTGTTGAGTATTGTTGACTTACATTGTACTTTGCTTCTTTTCTTACTGGATTGTTGACGTATTAGACTAGGGCATGTGGACTGCACTGGATTGGATGATGACTCCTAGAAGATTCTAGAAGATCAGACATTGATATTTTTGATGTATTAGATGCGTTGGATAAGATAGATGTACCGGTGTATTATTGATTGAGGATATGATTACCGAATTTATCTCCGAAAGAGCTAGCAAATGTATGTTGTACCAAAACACTGATAGTGGACTCTATGGTGACTTTGTGTTGCTGTGATTTTCTTGAACGTTCTAGTTGCTGTGATGAGTGATCGATATATTTTATCGTTGATGACTCCTGAGGTTTAGACGGCTGACTACCGCTGTCCATGACAGTATAGGCCAGGCGTGATCCGAGTCGTACCCGATTATTCGGGAGCAAATCCTGACATATTTTTATGGTGGCCCATGCAGGTCCATCTAATGGTGCTTAGGACTAGAGTACCATTGGGAGCCTGCGAGTTAGGAAACTCATCACAACATATTGTATATTTTATAATCTATATTATTTTCTAAATTTTTTTGTACCTCTTAGTGTCCCCTACAAATCGTAGTTATAATTCCATAACTTTTGGGGATTATCTTCCTCCATATCATTATCATATTCTAACATCCTTAAGATCTAGGCTTCCTTGCTATTTAGAGATTAAGGTCATATTTTTGAAACTCCTCCTTTAGCAAGCCTATTAATAGACCATTTCAAATTTCTCTATTGGTTTTAATCAGAATCATACTTCTTTATCTCTATTTAGAATCTATATCCATTTATTATTTGGAGTTTTAACTACTTCTTTAGCAAACCTATTAAGTCTCTAATATAGCCATTTCAAATTTTCTTATTGGTTTTGGTCAAAAATCATATCTGATTTTCCTTAACCATTCCGAGCCAAGTTGTTTCATTTAGAACCATGAAGATCATAGACTAGCTATTTGCCCCAACCTATTATTTTTATTGGTCGCGAGAACTTATTTTCCTAAAATAATTCCACTATAGGTCAATATTCCATAAGTATTTCCATGAGCCAAAACTGTTTTCTTTCACTTATATTGGGACATCATCATTCATTTTCATCCTTAAACCCAACTCAATTAGCCATAGCCAGGTTTTGATCAATTCTGTGTTTATAAGCTTCTGAACTTGATCCATGAATAAATTATTACAGTTCCTTTTCTTCATATTGATAGTCGATCCCTTAATTCTTAAGAACAAATATTTACACTGATACCACATCAATGTTCTACCAATTATGGTCAATTCCCCTTAGTAAATGAGAAACTTGCTTGAATTTGAATTATCAAGGTGCTCATTTGAAATTTCGTGGATATCAGTTGAAAGAATATTCGATGACCTACTATGGCATGGCAGACACGCACTGCAGCCATTTATTTTAATCATGAAAACTACAAGTTCACTGCAGCCAGCAACGCATTAGCGAGGCATGGGCTCTAAGTCAAAGTGATTTTAGGTATGTATAGGTTTTCGAATACAATTGAGACTATGTCCTAGATAAATCATATTTCATTCACTTGAAGTTGTTATGTCTATATCATTTAAAAATGGGTAAAATTGAGAGATTATTCGGTACTTATCATTCTTTGAGTCACAGAGACAAGAGTTTACTGCAGCTAGATGTACCTGGCAGGGAATGAATTCTAGGTAAAGTGATTTTGGATATGCATGATTTTCGAATACTATTGAGACTATATCCATGTTCTAGATATTTATTGTTTGGCCTCTTATCACTAGTGAGAAACAATACCAAAATTATTTTGATCTATTTGATTTTTCCCTAACCTGAAGGTTATATTTCTAGCAACTCTCAGAGATCACTTCTAATACCATAGCCAATAGGAAAAAGGATTCTAATAGAATTCCCACTTGATTTTCCCTAGAGTTCATTAGGACCAATTCAAATACCATTTGCCCCAATCTCTTTTCAGGGCTCAAACTCGGATGTGTTGCATATTCTGTTGATAATTACATATTTTTGATAGCTATATATAAATACTTGCTAATATCTATGTATACTAGATAGCTAATATACATTTTGTGGATGACTATGGATATATCTTTACCTACTAACCCTATTAGCTCATTTCTAGTAAGGGCATCCTTAGGACCCATAGTTAGACAGGTAAGGAGAGAAAGGTAGTAGAGTAAGACCATGGGTAAACAAGTATGGTAATAAGTCTTGAGAAGCTATTGAGCTTATGCTTGTTCAGGAGGAAGATGGCAGAACAATTAGTAGTGATATCGGATTCATGAAGAAGTATGATGTTTTTGACTTTTATGATTAAAGGTAAGAAAAAGGAATTATATTGAATGATAAAGAAATCCGTAAGTAATCAAATATTGGTGAAGAAATATCAGGATTTAATAAGGTTCTTCCACAGAGAAAGTAAAATTTGGGAACTATAATTTGGATAATAAGGGAACTTAAGAATATGAAGATCGAATGAAGCAACACTCAAAAGAATTAATTTTTGAGATTAGATGGATATGACCATAGAAGGATTAATGGTTCTGAATAGTTGTGTCAAAGTAGTAACGAGGAATTAAGACAAGAATACTGGCATACAACTCTTAGAATAATTATATAGTGATTAAAGAACATAAGGGCCGTTAAGTTGAGATTTTGTTCAAAGATTAAAAACTTTAGAGATTCAATTTTGATTCGAATTCATGTTAAAATAAGAGAGGTTTTATACATGTTTGAGATATGGCGATATTTTGAGTTTGCCATAAGAAGATATTCAAATTTGATTAGTAATTTAGTCACTAGCTTTCGAGTATTAAGATTTTTCGGATACAAATATCATGAATCGACTTATTAAGGATTTATCAACAATTGAGATTGTAACTTTGATGATGTCAGAAATGGAAGAAGTGAAAGTTGATGTCTATGAAATGGTTTGATTAA
Source organism: Iris pallida (assembly GCA_029216955.1). Taxonomy (NCBI): domain Eukaryota; kingdom Viridiplantae; phylum Streptophyta; class Magnoliopsida; order Asparagales; family Iridaceae; genus Iris; species Iris pallida. Next base: position 13,826,067 of record JANAVB010021800.1, on the reverse strand, counting down.
AGAAAGCAAATTGGCAGATTATATGAAAGGCTGGACAAAATTTGATTTAATCGGATTGGATACATTCCTTGATCTCAAATAGAATTAGTTGTAGTGCCTGGGTAGTTATCCTAGGTTCCTTGGTGCTGAGAGTTTAGCAAGCTTAGAAGATTGGTTGACAGGATGTTAATGAGATTAGTTCTTGCTACATACCTTACCTCGAATCGCCTTTTGATTTCTTTATTTTCGTGATTTGACCATAATTTGATCATCAATGAAAACATATTATCAAACTTCATTTCTATCTTGGTCCTGGTTATATTATTTTGATTATCTTCATTATCATGCCTAAATTTTAAATGTTGATCATATCTAGACAAATGACTCTTAAATCGTGCTTATACGATTTTCGATCGTGACTAGATTTTCATTCTAACCTTGATTGTGCCTTTATGTTTTTGATTTTGATTTGGTCGTGACTTGCCCTTTAGTCAAGCCTCAATTTTTTTGATCATGACTTAATCATGTCTAAACTTGATCGTGCATATATGATTTAGACTTTATTATTTGATTATTGATCAAATCATGCCTAAACGATTTAATTTTTGATTATTCTTTCAATTCTATTAAAGAATCTAATTTTATTTAATTCCTGACAATGTAATTTACGCTATTTTCAAATTTCTGATTTTGATCGCTTTATTTCTATATACTTGATAATGCTTAGGCAGTTTTAATCCTATACTTGATCGTGCCAAATTTTGATTCTTGATCGTATATCTAACTCGGTCATGACTAAACGATTTTATCTACTGTGACTATTTGAACGTGCCTAAATGATCTCAATATTGGCATTATCAAAACGATTTTGATCATGATCGTGTTTATACGATTATAAAAATATTAACCGGATGATTTTGATTTCCATTAGCTATTATTAGATTTTGATCCCTGGTCATGCTTACTCGTGCCAAATCATTCCAAATCATTTATTATCGTGCCAAATCGTGTCACTTCTTAAATATTGAGGACAAATTTTTTCTATGGTAGGTAGATTTTTAACCCCACTATTCCTAAATAAAAGTTGATCTATATATTTTTACTATATTTTATTATTTTTTATTAATTTTTGTAATATTTTATTCAAAAATTATTTAATTAAAGCATAATTTTTATTATGGAATTTATTTGCTAATCAATTAGAATATTTTATTAATTAGTTATAGTTTCCTTTGTTGGAATGATAGATTTGTAATTACTTCTAAGTGGGTTGTCTATTTTAGGAAATCCACTATGGAATGCCTAGTCATAGGACTTAGTAGAAATATTCTAGAATCATTAGACTAATCAGGATTAGTCTGGAATATTCCAGGAATATTCCTTCAGTCCATGTGCCTAAAGATTCTAGGACTTTCCTAATGAAGCTGTAAATATCCATCATTAATTGTTGGATTAATTATTCCTAACTAATCCTATGGTCTTAATGACCATGTCCCTACGTATCCATTTCATTACTTCTATTTTCTTTACATTTACATTTTTTATTTTTTGACACGGACGCTCCTGTATCGACTCCATCCTTACTGTGTCTCCCGACACAGGATTACATCCAGATCCCAGCCCCTGTGTCTCGTGTCCCCTGACACGGACATGCACAGACCCTAAACTTAATAGCAAACTTTAGACCTAATTCTTGATCTACTGATTGCCGTGTCCGCCTTGCCATGCCGTGTCCGGCCGCCACTTGCCGGACAAGCTCCTCGCCACTGATCACCTTTCTTGTTGGAGACGCCCTACACCACTTCTGTGGTGCTACATCACTTGATCCGCCGCCTGGCCACCTAGAACTCGGATGAGCCATCCAGATCTGGCTGCAACCCGCCACCGCAACCGAGCCACGCCGGAGCATCTTGCCTCTGCGTCTGCTCTCGACGCCCCACCACGAGATACACCGCCAAGAAGCCTTATCGTCGCCTGGAGTTTTTATCTCCATCATGTGCCACCAGACTTGACCACAACCTCGATGGTCGATCTGGGGCTATAGCGCCGTCATGCACCACCTGGCGCCTCACCTACATCCTCTCGCCTCGCCATCGCTGGATTAACCCAGATCTGGTCGTCCCCACCCTCACTTGCCGGGTCTTCGTTGATGCCGTATGAGGGAGTAGATCTGGCCGTCTACCACGAGAGCCGTATCGTACACGTCGAAGCCACCAGAATCCACCGTCTTCTGCACTTTTGAGCTTCACTTCCATAGAAGAACCCT
>JANAVB010021800.1:13798822-13821322 GCA_029216955.1 Iris pallida | reverse complement strand
TATTAAGGTCATATGACCTCTAGATAGCTTATATATGTATTATTTAGCTATTTTATATTTTTCTACAATTTTTGAATATTTTTAGGTATTTAATATTTAAGGTTTTATTATTTTTAAGGACTTTCAAGATTTACTGTATGGTCATATGGGGGTATTTCGGATGACTACCGGGTCAAGTCAAGAAAATACCAATACAGTATAGTACCTCAGTAGCGAGTCACAACACCGTATACTATTCCTCAGTATCGAGCGAGTCTATAGCATATAGTCTACCTATCATTCCTCAGTAGCGTGCATGTCTACGATAGATAGGGTGGTAGTCAAGTTCCAATCATGTTCTTCCCGCCCAATGCCAACTCATAACTGCTAAGTCTTCTAGCATGCAACTCTATTAACAGTTATTTCCTAACGTACGGCTTGTACGTACTAGTGGCCAGCCAATCACGCACATCCGTGTTCTACATGCGACACACAACTTCGTGGTACAACGTGTCAAGGCCAATGATTGCAACACACGAGGTGGCCCCTTAAATCTAGGTTTTATGTGTAAGAAAAATAATACATAGCAGGAAATATAACTGAACAGTAAATTCTAACAGGTTACACCATGTACCACAGTTTATTTTGTATAAAGAAAATAATGAAAAATACATGAAATATGAGTTAAAATAAATAAACAGCAAATGGCAAGGTGTCTTGCGTGGTAGGACGCCTGGTGTACAACAATGATCAATGTGGCATGAACTGCGACTGCGGTGTAACAACTATGCAAGGTGACCTCTGATGGTGGCACAGACAGTTCTATTGGGTCCAGAATAGTCAAATTGGCTAGGAACGATATGTGGAAGTTCGAGATTTGTAAGAAGATATGAGTACGACTAGCCAGGGACAAGATTCAATAATAAAATAAATTGAGTATAATTAAATATTTATAATAATTCTAAAAAATATATATATATGAAAAACATTACTTAGTCAAAATATTTAATAACTACATTTATAAAGTACTTTATTATAAAGAAACTATATTTGAAATTTAGTTATAATTAAAATCTATATATTTCTTTTATTCAAGATTTTATAAAGAAATACTTGAAAATATAGGAAATCATATTTTATGACAAAAACTTATAATTTAATTAACAAAATATTTTAGATCAAAAGCCATATCTTTAGATACCATCAGATAACATAATACTATATTTTAGGTCAAAGCTTAGTTTAAAATACCACAAATATATAATAATAATAATAGTAATAATAATAATTTAAGATTTTAAATTTGATTTTAAAATTACATGTAAGGGCCAAGCTAAATATCTTTATAATTAAAGTCAATACTACAATATTTAGCAAAATAATATTTAAGATACAACCCAATGAAACCAAAACACCAAAATATTAGTGAAACCAATGAGATTAGTAATAATAATAATTAATAACAGAATAAATATTATGAAATAATAATATTAGCAGTAAGAAAATTATTGTATATATATACACATGTATATACACCAACATATATACATACCAACATATATACATACTTTACCATTACAAAATAATAAAATAATACAAATAATACAAATAATGTAATCGGACAGATGACTGTTCTTGTCCTTGGGAAAGAGGAAAACATTAATGCAAGATAAAGATGATAAATAAGAATTTGAGTGATTAAAAGTCCTGTTCTCTCTGCTCTCATTTAATAGAAAGAGAGAAAATTTCGAAAGAAAGGAACAGAGAAAGGAAAGAAAGTGATGGATCTCTCTTGTTCACGAGAACCCACAGTACACAAAAACAAAATAAAACTAAACTTAAAGGGAAAAGAGAGAGGATGAAGGGAGGAGCTGAGAGAGAGAGAAAGCAACGGGGAGGGGATTTTCGAGCGTGAGAGAGAGAGGCGGAGAAGAGAGGGAAGAAGGAGAGGAGGGTCGCGGAGAGATCGAGAGGGAGAGAGGGCGGAGGGATGACGAGCGGCGGAGGAAGGGTTGAGGAGAGGGTTCGGGCGACGAGCGGTAAGCCAGAGGCGGCGCTGCGAAGCGGAGCTATGGTGGACGGGCATAGCAAAGCGCGACGACGCTTGGTGGCGGTCACGCGGGACGGGGGTGTGCTGGAGGCCAAAGATACGGACGGCGGCAGACCAAGCTGGATGGGGCGGAGGTCTCCCGGCGGCGGGGGTTTGGATCTACGGTAGGCTGACCGGTGTTGGTTTGGCCGGAGGGGTTCGGCTGTAGTGGTGTGGGCTGGTTGTGGCGACGGCCACGGCGAGTGGTGGCTGTGGGGATTTCTTGGTGTTGGTAGCCATGGTGGCTGGGGACAGATGATGGCGAGGATGGTGTTGGATGTTCGATCGGTGTCGGAGTTGGCAACGGTGGGTGGCAAACAACGACGGTGAGGGGATGATGGTGATCGTAGAGAGGTGGTCGGCTCGTGTCGGGGTTGTCGACACGAAGGATAATGAGATGTATATGTAAAATAAAATAATATATTGGAAAGACACCCGGGGTCGGACTCGAGGCTGTCACGCCTGACACGAAAAAGAACTGGGCACGGATACGATGCAGACACTTGTGGTGAAAGATTTGTGGAATAATTATGGAGGAAACAATATGGAGGCTCCCCTATTTATAGGGTTGAGAAAATCTTAGTAGATAAAGATTAGGAATATTTAAACCAAAAAATAGGTAATTCGCTACTTAATTTAAATCAAATTTAAATCGATTCAATCAATAATAATCCAAATCAAATTCTAATTTAAATCTAGATAATCTAAACTCAAATTAAATATAAATTCTATCTTTAAATTTAAACTATTTAAATCAAATCAATAAAATCTAATCAAAGATTTAAATTGCCACAAAAAGTTTAAAATATATTTTCTAAAAATACTTATAATAATAATTTTGAAAATTACATTATTATTTAAAATAAACTAATAAATAATTATGAAAGATATATGTATGCACAAATAATATTTACATAAATATACTTTTCTAGTAAACCATTTTAAAAGAATATTATTTATTATTATAACTGTATAAATGAAAGGGTTTTCATAAATAAAATCATAAACTTGAAAATTTTGGATATATATTATTTTGAAACTATAAAATAGAAAAATGTTTTTCAAAAAAATATGTACGCTCGCACATATTCGCATTCGTCGAGCAATTACGAAAAACAAAATTTTGCGCGCGACGTACAATACAACTACGCGACGTACAATACAAAATAAAAAAATTAGTACCAAATTTATAAAAAAATAGTAGAAATTTAGGGTTTTTACAATACAGCAGAACACGAACACAGACACAACGCGAATTAGAGCAGAAGCTCGAACACAAACCAATGCCAATTAAAAAGCCGACACGAACGTATGCTCCTAACAAAGGAAATGAACACACAACATGGTATTACAATCAAGCATAAAACAAAATAAATCAAGAAGGGAAAGTATAATTTACCTGAGGGGTTGATCGATGACAAGGACACGTCAGAACCAGACACGAATCCCTCAAATCCTCAGTGATTGAATCTCGATCCCTATGCAACTCAAGCAATCGACCGATCGACGCCACTCGTATTCTAACAAGGAAGAAAACACAGTTTGACTCATCAATCCTAGAAATTCTTCCGATCTGAACTTCAAAATTGAGATCAACTCACCAAGAATTGTCTGAGTCGAACGAAATCATCTGTCCAGCAATTTCAGGAAGAGTTCAATCCAACATTCCACTCGTACAACCGTGCAGTGAATCAATCGATCGCTGAGACCGATCGATCTCTGAATGGGGAACTCGAACTGAGGACAGATCTGAAAATAAATAGGAAATGAACTGATTCTTGAAGAATCCCGATGAACTCACCTCTACACCGTTGTCGGAGTCGAGCTCGTCGAAGAGGATGCCGGAAGGAGTAGATCGATCGGTTCCTAAGAGTCATGATGGAAGCTCGCCACCGTCGCCATCAAGGAGGAAGCTTATCGCTGATTAGGAGGAGCAAAGGTTGAACGTTTGTAGGAGTGTTGCTCTGCCACCAGACATCAGTCGCCAGGGAGGAACGCGATCGTCGTCGCCATCACCATCACCATCAGTTGCCCGAAGAAAATTAGTGTTAGGGTTAGGGCTCCAATTGGGGAAATAGGGATTCGAGCTTCGGCTCTGTGGAAATGAATTAAAGGGAATTATTACATTCTCTCTCCTCCTCTCCTTAAATAGACAGCCGGGGAAAAAGTTGGAAAAATTGCATAAAGGTCCCCCCACTCAATAATCATTTACACATTTATTCCAAAATTCTGTTAGAGGATTAGTTAGAAAATTGGGGACCACTCAAGTTAGTTATAACTAACTAGTAGATCAACACTCATGCTAATTAATTCAAATCATTTCCTCAAATTAGACAATCATAGGAAAATAAGAATTTATTTATTCCATTTAAATATAAATTAGGGAAAACTTTAAAATTCTATATAAAAATTAAAAGGTGGGGTTACAAATCTCCCCCCCTAAAAAATTTCGTCCTCGAAATTTTGAAGGTAACAAATACTTTTATTTAAATTCCAAAAAAACCGAAATAATGGTTCTCAATCACTACAAACATTTATTGAATTCAAATTCTTGAAAAGCAAAATACAATCAAACAAATAAGCTGGGATAACGCTCCCGTATTTCATTCTCGCGCTCCCATATGGATTCTCCATGGAAGTGATGCCTCCACATGACTTTGACAAGAGATATCGCTTGGTTCCTCAGCTGTTTCTCCCTGCGGTCGAGATTCACCACAGGCTGCTCCACGTAGGTCAGACTCGGCCAACCTCCAACTCTGAGTAGTCGATGACATGGCTCGGATCAGGAATATAGTGGCGAAGCGGGACATGTGAAAGACATTATGTATCCTCCCTCCAGACTAGCAGGAAGCGCTAGTCGATATGCAATCTCGGCAATCCGTTCCGTCACATCGAAGGGTCCGATGTATCTGGGACTGAGTTTACCGCTTCTGCCAAATCGTATAGAGCCTCTGGTTGGTAAGATTTTTAGGAACACCATATCTTCCACTGTGAACTCTAGGGGTCGCCTGCTGCTGTTCGTCCAGTGCTTCTGCCGATCTTGTGCAACTCTGTGACGCTCTGAGCCTTGAGACCAAGTACATACAAGAAGTTGAGATAACACGCTTTAACAATGATCGAAGATCAAACAGGCACGAGGTGGAATGAATTTTTATTATGACTTAGAGGGTAAATCAAGAGGGCATGATCTGCTAAGCATGATCAAAATTGAAGGTTTAGACAAAACATGATCAATATAGGTATGATTAAAATCTAGTAAAACGGAATCAAAATCTAGCATCGTGTAAAAATTAAATGATCCAACGATAAATGCAAGAAGGAAAGTTGATAGGGTTTATTTAAGAAAATGTATGGAAACTACCCAGGAGGTATTAGTATCAAATCAAGGTAAACGTGCAAGGATTTGTGATTCTCAAAAAATCAATAATCGTATGAAAAGGAATATAGTCTCTATGGTATCCGAGAACATATAGATATTTGAAGTCACTTTACTTAGAATCCCTACCCCGCCAGTGTATGTCTGACTGCAATGAACTTTTGATTCCGTGACTTAAATAACGATATGTTACCGAATAGTATATAAACTTTATCTATTTTCAAACAATTATTAACGAAGCAACTCAAGAGATCTAAATATAATGAATTTAGGACAGTCTCAACAATACCCGAAAACCTATGAATGTCTGGAATCACTTCGACTTAGAGTTCATGCATCGTCAGTACGCTGCTGGCTACAGTAATCTCTCAGTCTCCGTAATCCAGGTAATGGCTGCAATGCACAACTGCCACGCCCTAGTAGGTCATCAAATAGTCTCTCAACCTTATCCATAGGAATTACAAATTTTTTTTAAAGAATTCAAAATGAATTCCAATAGTCCAAGTCACGATAAAAGGTGATGTTATCTGTCCTTTTAGAAAACAAGGGGTTTTATTAGGTACTAAGAAACATCAAAAGATTCAACAATGGGTGTTAGTACTAATGAAACAAATAAGTAGATTTTAATCGACAGGAAACAAAGTGAACAAAATCTTGAAAAAAAAGAAAACAAAACAAAATAAATCTCGACTGGCAAACAAGAATTCGTATAGGAAATATAATTATAAATGGGTAGCAAAATCTTGAATGGGTATAGAAAGCAATGTATCAAATAGAAAACCAAGTCCCGAAGGCAAAATCTCGTATTAGAACAAAGTTTAGCAAAATCTCGAATAGCAAACGAAGTCTCGAACAAAATCTCGAATGGAAGCAAAATTCAAATAGAAAATAAGGTCTGAAATAGAAAATTAAATATCAACCAAATTGCGAATAGGAAACAAAATTTTGAATAAAAACAAGGTCTCGAATAGGGGACAAGGTCTCAACGAGTCGCGACTAGGAACTGAAGTTTCAAAGTCAGCAAAATCTTGAATATGAGACAAAATTACGAACGAAAGCAAAGTCTCGAAATAGGAAACATGATCTTAAAATCTCGAATAGAATCAAAGTCACGAGTAGAAAAAGAAAATCAATGGGTGAATAGGAAACAAGATCGAATTGTGGATACGAATCTCAAATAAGAAACAAAATATTTACAACCCTCAAAGGAATCCTCAACAATGTGCTGCATAGGACGAAGCTTAAACAAGGTTTCGAATGAGGAACAGGGTTTTGAAATGAAATCTCGAGCAGCGATTAAAATCTAAAATAACACGAAGTTTGATGAGGGAACAAAATTTCTAATTGGAGCCATCACTAGTAAGCAAAACCATGAAATATGCAAACAATATCGAATAGTTGATTTCAAACAATTATCGAATTGTGGATCTGAAACAAGTTTACCTAATAGAAAACAATATCTTGAAATAAGTTTCGAATATCAATCGAGGTTTCAGAATAAGAAACAAGAAGTTTCAAAAAAGGATCTAGGTGCTAAAAGAAATTTAAGGGAAGGCTGGATTGCCAATCAAGATACATGGTTTTTTCCAACCATGCAAAAGAAGTCTTCTATTTTTAGTCTGTCTTCAGTATTCCTCCGGGACTGGAATCACTTCAACTTCTTCAACTGTCATGACGTAGATTGGTCCATGCGGTAGTGCTCCATGTCATCGCTGAACCTGGAGAGGTAGGTCCCCTTGCTGTAGTCCTGGTGCTCCTCGTGCTCGTCCTTGGGCAGTATGATCAACGGTCTCCATGCAATCCTTGACTTGATGGGCAGGCGATCCGTAGTACAAGCATAGCCTTCGTCTTTTACGGCACTCTTCGTAGTGTCATCCTGAGAGGTGGCAAAAATTACAAATGATCGTTGGCTGGATCTGAATCTAGATCTCCCGTTGGGGCTGAAGAAGTGCTGTCTGAGTGTGGCGATGCTTTGCAGATTCGAAGTAGCTGGTATCTCCGTTATAAGTCTTCATGTCTCTCTTGGCCTTCAACTTTTCGTCTTATTGTATATGCTACGTGTTGGATCTCCTGGTTGGTGACTTCAATCAGAGGAGTTGGATCATCAGAGACTTGGATGGTCTTCAGAAGTGGCGGCTCCAGGTTCTCGATCTGCTCTTCGGTATAAGAAATGCGCTCGGTATCGGAGAAGTCCAAAGGTCTGAGAGTCTGGAAGTCAGAAGTCCTTCTTGGCTTAGAGAGTGTATCCACAAATCTGGATTGGAAAAAGGATTGCCTGCTCCCTCTGGGTGTCAAGGAACTCTTGAAACGTCTCGTCAACTGCGTACTACCCATAGGGATAGTAGGGCGATAGAAAGTAGTGGAGGTCTGAAACCCTCAAGTGTAGGTGGATCAACCGTTTTAGTGTTACGTGCTTGAATTATCTGAAAAATAGAATACTGTTAAAATGTCCTAAACCAAAAAACAATAAGTGTTTATAGAATATCAATATGCCCGATGTACCCAATTTTTAATGCTATGATCAAGTTTCCCTAGTTTAATCAAGTCCCCTAATAGTACTCTAATACCTAGGTACTGTTATGACAGACCTGCATGGGCCACCACTAAAAACATGTCACGACCCGCTCCTGAATAATTGGACACGAATCGGACACGCCCAGCCTTCGTCGTTAGACACGACGAAGTAAGCTGTACCAATCTAGGAAAACTAACAAGTCAATATGAATAAGTACAAATCACAACATCTATAAACGATTCCAGAAAGATCACCATAATCTTCAAGTCCATATAACGTAAAGGTACCAGAGTCAACATGAATGAAATACCCTATGAACTCTAAAAAAAACAATTTCTACAAGTAAAGCTAAACAGTCTAAATCTGAAGCCTCTAGCTAAGTCATGATTCCATCCTGCTCAGCTAAGATCCCGGGCTCTGGCCCATAAGGCAGAACAATATCCTGCAAGTACACCTGCAACAAATCAGTCAAGAGCGGAGCAAAGTACAATTCAAGGTAATGAACAAGAATATCATGCTATGGAAATGAGTACAGTAGAACATGAAATATATAGTACAGAAAATAAAAACATGAATGCTGAAAAGTAAATACAGGAATTACAGGGAACATGAAATGAAGCCTGAACATGAAATGTACAAGGAACCTGACATGTGCAATAAATCGAAATACATCCAGAATATGTGACCGATTTGGGTAGCACAGGGTACAGGGCACATGAATAATGGTATGACTTAGGTCCTGCGTGCACAGTACGAGGCCTAAGCTATTAACATGAATTTATTTGGGTTCGGTCGCACATCTGTAGTATTTCCCCTCCCCAAATACAAGTAAAGTACATGGAACATGAATCAAGAGTACAAGACCATATCGTGTAATATCGTATCCAAGATGAAAAGTACAAGACATGAATGTAAAGGTACAAGACCATAGAATGTACTTGCCTTGCTCCGAGAGATCGAGAGTAGAGAAGTAATACTCACTAAGTCCACCTGGAGCAATTGGTTTTAATTAAGATCTAAAATAATGGCACCTAACTTATCGTTAATAGCTAGAACTAACACTTACTATAAAACTCTTATAATAACAAATAGGTAACTAGGCACTCATGTGGATTCTTATTTAAGAATAGAGTATTTATTCCAATTATGAAATATCACTTAAAGCATTATATTATAGCCAAGACTCTTAGTAGAAAAAAAAGTACTAACAAATGATAAAGTAGATTTCTTTGTAGGCCTGATAGCTATCAAACTAAGACAGTATTATTTTAGAAATCTAGTTACTGGCTCAGACCATCTGATAGGCTTAACCACACAACATGCAACTTGATATATACTGCTACATTATTCTGCAGCCCAATGCATATTGCTTACTGCACAACCCACTCAACCTATTTATAACTAGCCCGACCATAACTTTATTCGACTAAGCTTAGCCCTTCCAAAGATGACTCTTCACTACTAAATCTTCGGTCCATACTTTCTAGTATAATCCTAGCCATACAACTCTCCAACCGTTAGCATAACTATTTCAAATTTGAACACACAATACTCAGAATTGCACACTAAGCCTCAAACTAACCCATCATAGCCAACCTGCAATTGACTACTGCTAGAAAAGGGACTTTTGAATCCAACAGTACTCAATCGACATTCAAATAAACCCTAGAAAATATATCGACAACACAAAACTAGAAGTTAATACAAATAAGAGAAGAATATCCAAATTAAATTAAGAATATACAATCCAATCAAATCCAAGAATAGAGAAAATAGCCACTGCACTTCAATTCCAGAAATCTTCTAAATCGATTCGTCAATTGAAAACACACACGCCCAATTTGAAAAGGATTGCGGCAGGACACGAACTATACAACAGAACACGAATACATACACAACGCGAATGAGAGCAGAACCTCGGACACGATCTAATGCCAATTAAAAAGCCGACACGAACGTACTCTCCTAACATAGGAAATGAACACACAACATGGTATTACGATCAAGCATAAAACGGACTAAATCAAGAAGGGAAAGTATAATTTACCTGAAGGTTTGATCAATGACAAGGACACGTCAGAATCGGACACGAATCCCTCAAATCCTCAGTGATTGAATCTCAATTCCTATGCAGCTCAAGCAATCGACCGATCGATGCTACTCGTATTCTAACAAGGAAAAAAAAACACAATTTGACTCATCAATCCTAGAAATTCTTCCGATCTGAACTTCAAAATTGGGATCAACTCACCAAGAATTGTCTGAGTCAAACGAAATCATCTGTCCGACAATTTCAGGAAGAGTTCAATCCAATGTTCCACTCGTACAACTGTACAGTGAATTAATTGATCGCTGAGACCGATCGATCTCTAAATGGAGAACTCGAACTGAGCACAGATCTGAAAATAAATAAGAAATAAAGTATTTCTTGAGGAATCCCGATGAACTCAGCTCTACACCGTTGCCGAAGTCAAGCTCGTCAAAGAGGATGCCAGAAGGAGTAGATCGATCGGTTCCTTAGAGTCACGGTGGAAGCTCGCCACCGTCGCCATCAAGGAGGAAGCTCATCGCTGATCGGGAGGAGTGAAGGTTGAACGTTTGTAGGAGTGTTGCTCTGCCACCAGACTTCAGTCGCCGGAGAGGAACACAATCGTCGTCGCCATCACCATCAGTTGTCGAAAGAAAATTAGGGCTAGGGTTAGGGCTCCAATTAGGGAAAGAGGGATTCGAGCTTCGGCTCTGTGGAAATGAACTGAAGAGAATTATTACATTCTCTCTCCTCCTCTCCTTAAATAGGCAGCCAGGGAAAAAGATGGGAAAATTGCATAAAGGTCCCCCCCACTCAATAATCATTTACACATTTATCCCAAAATTCTGTTAGAGGATTAGTTAGAAAATTGGGGACCACTCAAGTTAGTTATAACTAACTAGTAAATCAACACTCATGCTAATTAATTTAAATCATTCGTCAAATTAGACAATCATAGGAAAAAAGAATTTATTTATTCCTTTTAAATATAAATTAGGGAAAACTTTAAAATTCTATATAAAAATTAAAAGGTGGGGTTACATTTATTGCAACTTATTGGTCACTAACGACAAAGTGAAATCAAAAGTTGATGGAATCGATATTGACTTTGAAGCTGGTGATTTGGCAATAATGCTTAACATTTCCAATATTGGGGAAGCATTAGTTGATATCACGTCGGTGCAATTTCTCAAAGGGACAACTTTTGATTCATTTTGTGACTAGTTATGTGCACCAAACCCTCAGCCTAAAGGCACTCCTTGCCCTAAACACTCGAACAACTACTTCTATGACCTTCATAGAATGGTTTTCTCCACCATCATTCCAAAAAATACCGCCACCGATGAGATTTCTTACTTAGATCTTTCTGCTATCTATCATCTCCATTTTTACGTCCCCTTCAGTCTACCCAAGACTGTCTTTGCTGCTATAGAACGGTGTCACAAGAAACCGTGATGACTTCTATATACGATGTATCTTTCTTTCATCTTTCAGTTCTTTGAGATTATGCTTGAGGATTGTCCACAGGATGGTGCTCATGCTTATCTTCATGAGCATCGTCGTGCTGCTCCTGCTTCCGTCTAGGATCCTCCTCCTCTAGTTGCACCATTAGCTACTGATACTCATCCTACTCATCCTCCTGGTGGTGTTACTCTTGAGTCACTTCAAGCTCTCATGATATATCAGTTTGATCCATGGATTTCCGTACCACCTCCAGCTCCAGGCCATCGCCAACTCCGTATGGGATATGTCTTACAGTCTTGCTCACAATCCTGATGGTCCTATTTCTATGGTTCATGATACCACTAGACTTGGATATCACATTGATGATCCAGAGGCTCAGCGATACTTTGATCCTGCTGCTGCCCATTATGATCCCAACCATTCTGCTGTGACCGGTCCCTCCAGTGCAGCAGGTGCCTGATGATGATGAGGAGGAGAAGGATGATGGTTGAGGAAATATTTCCTCGTAATAGACCATCACTATTTATGTTTTTAGTTTTTTTTTGTTTGACTATGTATTATTGATAAATGCTTCTTTCAAGCATTATTAGTTTTAGTTGGACTAGTTGTATGAACTTTATTTATTTCAGTCTATTTTAATATTTCCTATTTTTAGCACTATGCATTATTTACTGTTTATAGTTTAAAGTTCTGCTCTAATCTTGATTGTGCTGAGTACTGCTATTAGTTTGATTAAGTCATTTTGTTTATGTGACAAAACGGGGGAGTAATAGTGATAGATACTTAAAAAAATTGCTACCAAATCTTGTTTGGAGATATTGTTTTTCTAGACTTTACTTTTACAGACATTCAGCCGACATGTTTTATTACGGGGGAGTAACAAGACCTGACCGTACATTACGGGGGAGCAAATATATTATACCAATATTCAAGCCAAAGCTACTACCGTACCCACTGTACCATATCAAGTCTTCTTCCAAATTAAGATGAACATATTCTTATGTATCAATCATAGTTTTATCAAATTATCAAAATGAGGGAGATTGCTGGCCCACTTAGCCATAGTTAAACCAATTTCGATAATTGACTTAAAACTCCAAACCTGATATGAAAAGAACTAGACGATCGTAGATATCATCTCCAATAATTTTTCATATTTATTCTGTATTTTTCTTTTACTAAGTCTGGAAAAGTTGTGCATCAGGATCACTGGCATTTAGAAGTTAAATCCAAAACCTAAATCCTTGACACAATATCCTTGATCCAATCCTTAACCCAAAACCAAACCCATATCCAAAAGCTAAATCAAACCAAAGCAAAAAAGACCAGAAACCCTAGCAACCGAACTCAGTCGAAGTTCTGTCCGAACTCAGTACCCTAGGATTTCTCCTGGTCATAAGCTTTTTCTCGTCTTTTTGATCTCAAACATTCAAAATTATAAACGTTAGCCTACCGAGTTCTGTCCGAACTCTGTCTCAAATTTTTTTATAAAAAGTGAAAAATTTGTCATTTCTACTCACTCATTCATTCTTTATCTTCTCTATCTATTCCTATGCTTTCTATCCATTATATAAAGCATGAATCTTTAAATCTCAAAGATAGCTCATATTATTCTATTGCCGGTGGTTTTTGATTAGGAGTGTTCGAATTGTACAAGCTTGGAGTATAAAAACTTTTCTCAGAAAGGTGTTGTTGAAGTTTGATCGTAGGCTTCGGATAAGAATACGACGGTGTTGAAGTTGGCATGTTCTTCGGAGTAATACACGCGTGTAATCTCTATTCAAAATAGTGGATTATAACGAGCAAGAATTCTAGCAAACTGGTCTAGTCCTCTCGAAGAAAAACCAATATAAACCTGATGTGTCTGCATATTTCTTTCTCGCCTCCACTACTTATTGCTTTACTTTATTATATTTAAGTTTGATTATATATTTGCTTTACCTGCTTATTTTTTAAACTGGTAAATAATTTTTGCTGTACTCTATTCACCCCCTGTAGAGGTGCCATCGATCCAACAATATCCTTTTTAGTACTTGCTATTTCTGTCTTTCCTTGTATGCTATTTACTGTAGAGTAGGCATGTATATTATGTGTCTTGCTAGTCCCCTAAGGACCCGATGACCTCTCCAGGCTTAGATAGAGAGGAGGGCTATCCTAAGGTATACAGTTCTGGAGTCGAGACAGGTGACGTACCTTCGGAGGTGGACTAGATAGTGTCTGAGGACTACTCTTGATCAATGTCGTCGCTTTGCTTAGACTTGCTACTTTATTTTTAGTTCAGCAGACTTGTGGTTGGATAATTACTCAATTTTTCTTTACTGTGGTTTCGGGATATCTTTTTCTGCATAATTATTATTTTATGTTGGTTATATATTTTCATTATTATTATTTTATTGGACTTGGGTATCTTATGACTTATTATTTCTGCGTGGATGAGATTAGTTGTGTACTTGTGACTTGTATTATCATTCTAGATTGTTCTCATGATTTATAGCTTAAGAATTAGCTAGTGGGCTTGATTGGTAGTTTTGTCCCACTAGTGAAATGTTGTCAGCATGCATTATATTCTTGGCCTACATATTTTGGGACTGGAGCGTTACATGTTTTTGTGGTGGCCCATGCAAGTCTAAGTTAATCACTTCGATTACGTTATTGTACCGACATGAGCCTAAGAATAGGATAGAAAAGACCCATAGGATCCCATCCATATCTTTATATTGTTCAAAGTTCTTGATCTCTATATATCGACTTCGAAATTATCTCCTTGACATGTATCCTGCTTGATATCATTTGCCATTAACTTATAAGTTTTGTTTACGCGTAATAAAATGGACCCACAAGGTGGCGACATGAACTCGCAGTTACTCTGCAAAACGCTGCAGTGACTCACGTTGAGATGACCCTGCCACCGATTAGAGATTCTTTTACACAACCTGACATTCCAGCAGCTTCACACCCACGGAGGTTCATGAGAGGATATCCCACTGATGCCATTACTGCCACCGATGCCGCCAATGATGTTCCTCCAGCTTGGACAGGCAATGGATCCCCAGTAGCTGTTCCAAACCTTCTATGTGATGATGTAAGTACAACAAAAAATCTAGTTGGAGGCCCAGTAGGGACAGGCAGAGCACATCGAGAAACGTATCGTGTCAGCACTAGAGTGGGTGATTCCACCAGTTCACCAGACGACGACGGAAACTATTACAAATTTTTGCCAGTTAAAGCCAGCCAAGTTCTCAGGAGAGGAGGAGCCCACCAAAGTTTATGAATGGCTTACCAACATTCAGCAGCAGTTGGAGGAAGCTGAGTTACATAAGGATCATTGGATAATTGCCGTCAGGATGCAACTGGCCGACAATGCACACCACTGGTAGCTTATAGAGGAGAAACGACTTGGGCAGGATAATGTCACTTAGAGGGAGTTTTTTAAGCTCTTCCAGGAGAAGTATATCTCGGCCACTTTCAAAACGAAGCTGCGAGACAAATTTTTTCACCTTACAGAGAGCAACATGACGGTCTAAGAGTACAATATCGAGTTTCTGCAACTCAGCCAATTTGCACCTATATTGATCCAGACCGAAGAAGAGAAGGTGAAAAAATTCTACTACAGGCTGAGCTATGGGCTAAAGGAGCTTATTCGAGCCACTGCACCTACCATTTACTCCGGAGTTCTTACCGCCGTACAACGTTTAGAACGAGTCCACCGAAAAAAGGCCGGTCAAAAATGACAGTAGCTAGCGACACCATCGGCAAAACATCGATAGAAGGACATGAAAGATGCATCGTCGTACACCAACAACCAAGATTCGTCCCATATATGAATCAAAAATTCTAATTTATCATTATTGTCAGAAGAGAGGACATGTCGAAAATGATTGCCGATGAAGACTGAAGCAGTGTTTATGATGCTCTCTGATATCAGCACCATATCCAAACTTGTCCAAAAAAGTACAAGGAAGGACCAACACCACCACTACCAACTCAACCCACAGCACCAGGAGGATACCTGCATGGACTGCTTCCCAACCAGGCGACGTAGTTTGTGCAAGCAAGACAATAGACAACAGAATGACCCGGACAGGCCTTTGCTATTATGGTTGGGGACGGAACAATGACACAAGAAGCAAATAAAGGTAAGAAGTTAAAATTGTGTCCTAATGATAGTGAGTATAATATTGGTTTATGATTGATTGTTACTTCTTTGATTAGGAACAACCATAGAAACATAGCACACCTTTAGAGACATCTTAGAACTATTGACATATTTCCCTTTACCATGGTGAGTTATTTTATTTTCGAGGACAAAGTTCATTTAAGGGGGATAGAATGCAACACCCCAAAATTCTTAAATTATTTATTTGACTTAAATAGTGATTTTTGGAATTTTATAAATATTTTTAATAAATATTTACTAAACATATATATGGCATTAGTCATGGTCAAGTTCATATTGACAAGGAATTGTGGCACGAATAGTGTTGTCGAGTGTTTTGACTAGTGTATTAGCCATACTAGGAAGGCCTAACCATAGCAGTGTTCCTACTAGAAAAACTAGTCAAAGTTGTGACTTGACCCTATAAGCGATTTAAATATTAATTATTAAGAATTTTGATTTTCTAGGAAATCTGGTTAGACCGAACTAGCCTGGATTTGACCTGAACCCAACCTAAACCCATGTTGAGATGTTATGTGTGCAAACGCACCCATGTAGATATATTTTATGTATATGCATATATTTCGTATTTTATTTTTAGGGATTAACGAATATTTTCTAAATATTTGTTATACGTATAATTAAGTGTTATTGATATGTATATGGCATTTATAGAATATTTGTAAGATTTTATGTGGACTAATTAAAGAGGGAGTATAACATGTTCACCCAAAACTATTATTTGTTTATTTTAATTTTTTTATTAATACTATTGTTATGATTGTTATTAAATAATATTATTTATTATTGATTATTTGTTAATTCATGGTAAATCATTTAGGCGACCGTCGCACGACCCACGACCTCTAGGCGACCGTCGCACGCCATGCCAAATCATTTAGGCAAAAGAAAACCCTAGCCAAATCCTACACCACGTGACCCAGCCCCTCTCGCTCAACCCGCGACCTCTAGGCGACCATTGCGTGCCATGCCCGACACATCGCCGGAGTCGCCGCAGTAGGCCTTACAGTAGAGCAATAGACGCAGTAGCAACGCTTCATGAAGGCATTTTCGTTACAGGATTACGGGATGCTCGATCAATCTTTCCTTGAACTGACTTCACTGGTATGAAGTCAACCTATGCTTAATCCCTTTAGTTATTCTTTGTTCAAACGAATTAGATTGTCCGAGAAATCGACGAAACTTGATGAAGAAACTGTTTTGAAAATAGTTTCAAATCAGTACATGTACCCCTGTTTGAAGTCTAATTCTTGCCAACCTGTTAACGATTTTTGAATACTTTTTGAACAACCTTTTGGACCATCTATAGGACATCAAAACCTATTTTACGGTTTTTGTTTCCAACCAATAAATGCGAAGTTATTTGTTTTCAAAAATCGGTAAAAAAAATAAGAATATAGTTTTTAAAGTTAGAATTTTTTTTCGATACGGGGCCCGTCCCGACAAACTGGGCGACTTCGTCAGAACCTAAAGGCATCAAAAGGTATGTATGGATGTTGACGTGTCGGCTTTGACGAAACTCAAATTGGTTGCGTGAACGCGACGAATTCAAGACGTATCATTCGAGGTATGCCGTATCGGCCCTTTTACAAAAATTCTAATTACTTTGTACATGTGCGTCACATCATGACAAAACTTGTGCCACTGGACTCGTACCTTTTTTTGGTCCTATGAGCCAAGTTTGGTCTGATTCTGAGACGGTTGACCAGATTATCGTTTTGGCAGGCCCACGGCCAGACTCAACGGACGATTTTGTGCACGTCTTATCGTAATCCAAATCTAAACATACAGTTGAGTTCGTATCAAAAAATGGAATCATAGGTACATAACTTGTCAACTTTAGAGATCATAAATTCTGTCATGATTTTTGGTGCAAAGCATGGATACTATTTTGATCCAAAATTACTGTTTTGTCTCTGTGTCCAGAATTGGACTTATGATAGTCAAACTTAGACATTTTTCTAATACGAAAAATGTTTGTGATGTCTGTTTCAGCATTCGGAGACGTTTGTGAAAGTTTAGCTTTCGTGGCTCTTTGATTTGACGAGTGTTTATTTAGACGTGGTCGATTCCTCACCAGGCAGGTAAACCTTGCCAAACTTTTAGAGTATTTACATGCATTTCTATATTGATATTCTTTTCTGTCTTATTTGATTACCTGTCTCTCATGTTTATGTTCTTGTTATTTTCTCGTTATACGTGCACATGTGTTATTTTCTTTATTCTATATATCACTATTTTTCTTGTATAAATCCTAACACTGTTGCATTGTCTTGTGCCGTGATTACTTGATATGCCTTGACCTGTATTTGACTTGGACATGACTAGACGTGATAAACTTGACTTCCTAGTAACTTAGGAGAGAGAATTTGTTAGCCGTGGCTATACCACTCTATTGTTGTTGCCTCACCGGACTGCAGTAGAGAACCTTATATAGGACTGTTAGTGCCTTACTGGAATGTGGTTATTATCACATGTACCTATAGCCATGAGTAATATTATATTCTTATGATATGTCACCATCTATAGAGTTATTAGAGTTATTCTATGTGTGATTCCTTTTTGTACTTGTTATTTCTGTCTTTCCTTGCATGTTATTTACTGGATAGCAGACACGTATTTTATGTTCTTGCTAGTCCCTTAAGGACCTGGTGAGCTTTCTAGGCTTAGATAGAGAGGTGGGCTATCCTGAGGTATACAGTTCTGGAGTTGAGACAGATGATGTACCTTTACAGGTGAACGAGATAGTGTCTGAGGACTACTCTTGATCAATGTCATCTCTTTGCTTAGACTTGCTACTTTACATTATTTTTAGTTAAGCAGACTTGTGGTTGAATAGTTACTCTATTTTCCTTTACTGTGGTTTCGGAATGTGTTTTTTGTACAGTTATTATTTTATGTTGGTCATGTATTTTCATCATTACTATTTTATTGGACTTAGATATCTTATGACTTATTATTTCTGCGTGGATGAGATTAGTTGTGTACCTGTGACTTGTATTATTATTTTGGGTTGTTCTCATGATTTACAGCTTTAGAATTAGCTAATGGGCTTGATTGGTAGTTTGGTCCATTAGTGAAATGTTGCCGACATGTATCGTATTCTTGGTCCTACATATTTTGGGACTGGGGCGTTGCATATTTTTGTGGTGGCATACGCAAGTCTAAGTTAATCACTTCGATTACGTTATTGTACTGATATGAGCCTGTAAATAGGATAGAAAAGACCCATAGGATCTCATCCACATCTTTATATTGTTTAAACTTCTTGATCTCTATATATATCGACTTCGAAATTATCTCCTTGACATGCATCGTACTTGATATCATTTGCCTTTAACTTATAAGTTTCGTTTATGCGCAATAAAATAGACCCACAAGGTGGCGACGAGAACCCCATGGTTACTCCGCAGAACGCTGTAGTGACTCATGTTGACATGACCCTACCACCAGTTGGAGATTCTTTTACTCAACTAAACAATCTAGCAGCTGTATACCCATCGAGGTTCATGAGAGTGGATATCCTACTGATGCCATCACTGCTACCGATGTCGCCAATAATGTTCCCCCAGCTTAGACAGGCAATGGATCCCCAACAGCTGTTCCAGACCTTCTATGTAATGGTGTTAGCACACCAGCAGATCTAGTTGGAGGTCTAGCAAAGATGGATAGAGCACATCGAGAATTGTATCGTGTTAGCACTAAAGCGGGTAACTCCACCAGTTCACCAGACAACGACGAAAACTATTGTGAACTTTCGTCAGCTGAAGCCAGGCAAGTTCTCAAGAAAGAAGGAGCCTACCGAAGTTCATGGGTAGCTAACCAACATTCAGCAACAGTTGGAGGAAGCCGAGTTATCAAATGATCGTTGGATAATTGCCGTCACGATGTAGCTGGCCGGCAATGTGCACCACTGGTGCCTTACGGAGGAGAAAAGACTTGGGTAGGATAATATCACTTACGAGGAGTTTTCTAAGCTCCTCCAATAGATGTATATATCGGCCACTTTCAAAGTGGAGTCGCGAGACAAATTTCTTTACCTTACCGAGAGCAATATGATGGTGGAAGAGTATAATGTCGAGTTTCTGTGACTCAGTCGATTTGCACCAACATTGATCCAGACCGAAGAAGTGAAGGCGTAGAAATTCTACTACGAGCTAAGTTACGGACTAAAGGAGGTTATTCGAGCCACTGCACCTACCACTTACTCCAGAGTTCTTACCGCAGCACGACGTTTAGAACGAGTCCGCCGAAAGAAGGCTACTCATAAACGACCATAGCTAGCGACACCATCAGCAAAAATATCGATAAGAGGACCTGAAAGATGCATCGTCGTATACCAACAACCAAGAGTCGTCCCATATCTGAATCAAAAACTTCCAATCTGCTATTATTGTCAGAAGAGGGCACATGTCGAAAAGGACTGCCGATGAAGACTGAAGCAGTGTTTACGCTATGCTCCGATCAGCACCATATCTAAACATGTCCGAAAAAGCGCAAGGAAGGACCAACACCACCACAACCAACTTAACCCACAGCACGAGGAGGATACCAGCATGGACTGCTTTCCAACCAGGCGACGTAGTTTGTGCAAGTGAGACAACAGACAACAGAATGACACGGACAGGCCTTTGCCATTATGGTTGGGGACGGAACAAGGACACAAGATGCAAATGAAGGTAAGAACTTAAAATTTTGTGATAATGATAGTGAGTAGAATATTGGTCT
Organism: Iris pallida; assembly: GCA_029216955.1. NCBI lineage: Eukaryota > Viridiplantae > Streptophyta > Magnoliopsida > Asparagales > Iridaceae > Iris > Iris pallida. Next base: position 13,800,965 of record JANAVB010021800.1, on the reverse strand, counting down.
ATGATTGATTATTACTTGCTTTATTAGGAACAACCATAGAAACATAACACACCTTTAGAAAACATCTTAGAACCATTGACATATTTTCCTTTACCATAGTGAGTTATTTTAATTTCGAGGACAAAATTCATTTAAAGGAGATAGAATGTAACACCCAAAATTTTTAAATTATTTTTTAATTATTTTTTTGACTTAAGTAGTAATTTTTGAAATTTTATAAATATTTTAAACAAATATTTACTAAAAGTATATATGGCATTAGTCATGGTTAAGTTTAGAGATGCATATCGACAAGGAATTGTGGCACAAATAGAGTAGTCGAGTGATTTGACTAGTGTATTAGCCATACTAGGAAGGCCTAACCGTAGCAGTTCCTACTAGAAAAATCAGTCAAAGTTGTGACTTGACCATAAGTGATTTAAATATTTATTATTAAGAATTTTGATTTTCTAGAAAACCTGGTAAGACCGAACTAGCCCGGATTTGACCCGAACCCAACCTAAACCCATGTAGAGATGTTATATGTGTAAACACGCCCATGTAGATATATTTTATGTGTTTGCATATATTTCATATTTTATTTTTAGGGATTAACAAATATTTCCTAAATATTTGTTATACGTATAACTAAGTGTTATTGTTATGCATATAGCATTTTTAGAATATTTGCAAGATTTTATGTGGACCAATTAAAGAAGGAGTATAACATGTTCACCCAAAACTAATATACACCTATTATTTGTTTATTAGTTCATTGTTATTACTATTATTATGATTGTTATTAAATAATATCATTTATTATTGATTATTTGTTAATTCATGGTAAATGATATATATATATATATATATATATATATATATATATATATATATATATAAAAAAATATATATATATATATATATATATATATGAGCTAAGGAGATGACGGCCATGTGCACAAGATCTACCTCCAAGCGCTCCAAACATCCCCTCCCTGGCAATCCCAATCCCAATGCTTAACATTCTCACTTGGAATGTTCGTGGCCTGGCGAACAAACCGACTATGAGGAGACTTATTAGCCTCAAGAAAATCCACAAGATAGACATCTTAGTCAATTTAGAACCTAAAATCCCTCCCAAGAGACTCGAATCTACTCAGCTGCAGTTAGGCTTCTCCTCCGCCATTGCTAGCCGTCACGACATCTGGATCCTTTGTACGTCGGACGTGAAGACCGGTGTCCTGCACGATTCCAGGAAGCCCTCACGAATTGGGTTGAACATCCCATGCTCACAAAGTGGTCCCTTTTGTCCGCGGTTTATGGCAGTTGTGACATCTCTGAGCGGAAACAACTATGGACTGACCTTCTGGACATCCACCTTAATCTCATCAACCTTCCTTGGCTTTGTATTGTGGACTTCAATGCTATTACCTGTAGAGAGGAGAAGATTGGTGGTCGGCTGCCTACCTAGACGGCCATGCCGGACTTCAACAACTTTATTATCAGCGCCCACCTTTCCCATCTCCAGTTCATCGTTAATGCCTTCACCTGGTGCAACATGCAGGAAGGTGACCTTCGATAATACTCTCTCCTTGATAGAGCTCTCATCAACATCCACTGGCCAGACATGGGAATCATATCTAACCTCACTCATCTTAATGCTACCGAGTCCGATCATAACCCTCTGCTGGTAGAAGTCAAATGCAACTCCAGTCAGATCAAAAAAGTTTCAGGTTCCTCGACTTCTGGAGCGAACACCCACAGTTCAAGAGCATCGTTGCGGACGCGTGGAACCGTGCGGACTCCCTTGACCCTCTCTCTCGGGTGGCCAACAAGCTCAAAGCCATGAGGGAAGCACTTACGGCTTGGAGTAAACAGTGTATGGGGACATTTCCAGGCTGTTCGCATTGCCGAGGACGACGTCACTCGCACGGAAGCTCTTTTTGCAACTGACAGATCGCCAACGGCCAGGACCGTCCTGTACTTCACCGAAGCTATTCTTAAATTCTGCCTCAAAGTTGAAACTGATTTTTAGAAGTAAAAAGCCAGGCTAAAATGGGACATCGACGGTGATAAAAATACTTCCTACTTCCACGCCTGTGTCAAGGGGCGCAGACAGAAGCTCAACCTCCATCAGATTGCCAACGAGGCAGGGAATATCATC
>JANAVB010021800.1:13768822-13793822 GCA_029216955.1 Iris pallida | reverse complement strand
CTGAGTCAGTAGAGTCCTTTAATAAGCCTTGCGTAGAGTCTGACTTTGCGTAAAGTTCTCAACTTTATTGACTTGGGCTATGAAGTTTATTTTATGCTTCTACAAGACCCCCTTCAAAGTTTTTAAATTTTTCTAAAATTTGAAATACTTTGAACAAAAGCGTAAAATCCGGGATATCCAACAGTCATCCACGTAGAATACGGGATACTCAGCAGTCATCCGCGTAGAGTTCGGGATACCCAATAGTCTTCCGCGTAGATTTCGAGAATTTGAACCGATTTCAAAATTTCCTATAAATAGATCTCCGATAGTAGAGAGAGAACTTTTACTCATCTATCAATCTCCTTTGCTCTCGTCTTCGTAATCCCAGTCTTCGAAATCCCTATTTTAAACCGATGGCACCAAAGAGCAAGACCTCCGTCGGCGCTAAGGGCAAGAAGCCCGCCGTTGCTGCTTCGTCGGCGGCTGAACGAGCAGAGACCACCATTCCAACATCGGAGGCGACCCCGAGGCCTAATCCCGCTGTGGCTCCGGCCATGATAGGTAAAACCCTATCTAGTTCGGCCGCGGGTTTGTCGAAAAAGAAGAAGAAGAACCGAACAAAACCCTAAATTTCACGCCCACGTTTATACGTGTCAGCGTAAAATAAAACTCACCAAATATGCTCACGTCTATACATGTCAGCGTAAAAATAAAAACAACAGAATACGCCAACGTTATACGTGTCAGAGTAAAAATAGAAAAAACAAAATATGCCCACGTCTATACATGTCAGCGTAAAAATAGAAAAAACAAAATACGTCCATGTCTATACGTGCCAGCGTAAAATGTTAAGCATTAAATATGCCCAAGTCTGTACGTGCCAGCGTAAAATATGCAAGTCACCCACGTTCACACGTGTCAGCGTAAAAATATGAAAAATACGCCCACATTCATATGTGCCAGCGTAAATACACAAGTGATAAGACTTTGCGTAAAAGTCCATTCTGAAAATAGAGAACTTTTGCACTTAAATTTTTTTTAATCAACTTAACTTCTACGCGTAAGCGTAAAGTTTGCATAGTCAAGCCCTCTAATACAGAGTCTTAATTTTTATGCGTAAAATTCACTTGTGTAAAGATCTGTGTGAATAAGTCATCTGCGTAACATTCAAATTAGATTTTTACTAACTTGATTCTTCTTTTTCTTTTGGCAGTAGACTTGCAAATTCATCCTCTTGCAGAGGTATTCGGCTCACCAGCTGGTATTGTGGGCTCAAACTATTTGAAAAATCTGTCTCATGTTGAATTCCCACAAACTGACAAGCAGTAGCCTGAAGAGAGACAACAACTAATAGCTGCTCAGGGAGACAGAATGCTGCTGTCATTGATGAATGGAGAATTGTAGGTGTCGCTAGATGGCCAATAATTTTTGAAGCCTGTCTTCATGTTTGGGGATGCTATTGATTTTCAATCACAAATGAACCCCAAGAAGCAAGCTTGGGTGTTTAAGTTTGAAGAGAGGGCGATGTATCTTCCAGACATGGTAAGGGATTATCCCCTATCTTCATTTGTTCACGCCACCCATCCAAGACAGATGCTATGGAACCTGACTCCCAGCAGTCATGGTAGACCAGGTAGAATTATTTTCAAGAGGGACGGAGCCAACCAAATGGGCTACCATACCAGTACTCCCAGTGGTGGTATCATTCCTTTCGCCGATCTACTGCCTGGATTCACACCAAGCGAAGATTCAGCTTTGATTCAACCAGTGCAGATCCCAATGTTCATAAACAAGCTTATAAAGGCCTCAGTATTATATCCCTAGGCCAACCCTAGGCTGCCAGGGTGGATGACCCCTCATAATCAGAACTGGATTCAACTTAGTGCTTGGATCATGAAGAACTTCAAAACAGAACTGCAAGCCATTAGACTATATGAAGCAGTAGCCTCCACGAGTCAGGGCATACCAACGAACAATAGCCTATTCTTGTCTTTAATGGAGTTATATATCAGTACAACAGGGACTTTTGCAACTCCGATAGGTAAAATAGGTTTTGCACTGCATGAGATGTAGTTCATCTCCAAGCTGCCAAAGGGTGAAGCTCCGTATGAAGAATATGTTCCCTCCAACCGGGAACTAGCAAAGATCAGGGAGAAAAATCCTCAGTTAGTTGAGGTATACCAAGAATTGATGTGCCATTACCTGACTTGCACCACTATATATGAAAGTGGATCGCATTTGGCATACATCAATAAATGGACAACATATCTATTCTATCATAAGAATAGGATATCCAAGGATGACAAAGAGAAATTTCAAGATAACAAGGCTCAACCTATCAACCCTTGTTCAATCATCCCTCCTGATTCAATAAACACTTGGATGATCACCTATAAGTCTCCGGATAAATATTTGGCCACCAAGGCTAGAGAATTCCCTGCTGGGACCGAAGCATTGAGCTTTCTGAGACATGGCAGTCGAAAGCTCTCAAAAAAAGCCTTGCTAGCGGGCTTCCTTTCCCTGTGGCTGCGAAGATGGGTCGAACCAGGGATTGGCACAGCCGACAGGATTTACTGAAACGTACTATGGCCAGCAGTACGTTTGGTATTCAAAGTCAGAATCAACCTGTTATCGACAATGGTATGCCGGATAAATGCAGGTTTACGAGCATTTGGTGATGAACTGATCAATAATGCTCCTTACCGAAAAGATTTTCCTAGGGTGGAGATGCCCTACACTTATTTGATGGGCTGGTTGTTGCATCACAAGTACAGTTTATTGCCACCAGGCCTTGGAAATGATACAGAGGTATTCCTTCCGAAGTTTAATAAAGCCATGTGGACTGCAACTTCAATATTGGACACCCGGGTAACACTCAACTATTCCTACGGATGGAACTTTTTTTGTACAAGACCACCAGTCCCAGCTGACTGTTTTGGCATACAATTTAAAGATATAGGTAAATGAAGGACTTCATTATCTGTGCCAATTTTTAAATGGCTAATATGCATCAGACCCTCACATCTGATGTATAGGAATGAAGATAACTGTGCATTCGAACCGTATCTATCCAGTCGGTTCGCTCGTCAGTTTGGATATGACCAACTTCACGTTGGTAATCCCTCCACCAGATTCCACCATTATGGAAAATTAGTTGATGGTGCAAGGGCATGAAGGTACTTTAGCACTGCATGTACCGGTGCTAGATTCCGGGTATCAACTGCTACAAGTACAACTGAGCTACGAATGCTTCATTCATATGCTCATTTTTATGCATCCATTCGTTCCTTCGCGAATGACTACAATATGAAGGGGAGTCTTCGATGGGCCAAGGAAGAAAACGTCGAAGAACCAGTTAGGGTACCTTCGGACATACCCGATGATGTTGCTATTCCAGACGAGTATTTGGAAGTGATCCCTACGGGAATTAGAAAAAAAGCTGCAGGACCAATTATCATCACCAAAACCCGGAAGCAGAAATCAAATGCAGCTGTTACCCTCCAGGAGAAGAAGAAGAAAGTCACTGTTAAAGGGCCTTCCAGACAGAGAGACGCTACTCCAGAGAGCGAAACTCCTGTCGAGGAGCCTCAAAATATTACATCTTCTTCAGCTCAACCTGGAGAAGGGTCTTCAGCATCCCAGCCCGCAGCATCAATAGAAGTGGTAGGAGTCTTGTCTCCCAGATGCCTCATCACTTCACTACATCTGACTTCGCCACAAAAGGCGAAAGCTGTTGAAGACACCGCCACGACTCATGTTAATGATCCAGAACCCATCCCCTCGGATGAACCGGCTCTTGTTTTAGACGATGATGACTGGGATAAAGATTATGACAAACTCTTGCCACGTCCTGCACCTACTCCAGATAAATATAATTTACACAAAATCTATACAAAATTATGTATTATGATTTTGTATATTAACTTATTTTGCTTAATCTTTGTAGGTGCCATTGCTGCAGTAAAGCCCGTGGTTCCTCTTCCTCCTCAAGGAACTATGCATGAAGAAAACATAGAGTCTGAAGAAGAGAGTTCTTCTTCAAAAGATGATTATTCTTCTAAAGAAGACTCTCCATCTATGGAGATACTAGAAGAGCCTGTAGTGGGCCAAGAATTGCTTTCTCTTACTGAAGAAAGAGAAGAAGAACCGGCTGCAGAAGAACCAGCTGCAAATGAAGAACCAGTTGCATATGAAGAACCAACTGCAACTGAAATACTGCCAGAGCTTGAAAAGCCTGTAGTCAGCAAAGGTGATGAAGACATTGTCAACCCATCAACTGAAGTCGGAGACATAGTAATCGCACATTCAGTTATTACTACTGATTCGGCACAAGTTCTTGAGAAGACAATGTCTTGAATCAGCTACAACAATCACCATTCCCACTGCAACAATCATCGTCACCAAAACTCAAGTAGTTTCACCTTCAGAAATGGTTGGAGAAATGATCCACAAAAGTGCTGAAGATATTGTCTCTAAAGCTCCTGGGGATCAATCAGCCATGGTAGCAACATCAAAAATGGCTTTAACTCAACTTGCTACCAAGGCAACGACAATATCTACTCCTAGTCTTCAGAAGAGGTATTTGGTAGACCTTGCTGCCACGCCGAGCTCTAATACAGAAATGAATCTCTTAGTTGAGATCCATACTGAAACTTTCTACAAAACCTTGGCAGCCTTGATCAAGATGGTCCTGAAGAAGGGCCTAAATTATGAAAGCTTGAAGGCTGCAATTGCTCTCACGATCAGGAATGTTGCTATGTTCAATGATGCTGAGAGAGCCGCAACTTTGGAGAAGGTTGTAGAAGGACTTGAACAGCCTACTAAAGAATATCTAAGGCTGTCAAGTAAAACTCTTGAAAGTCTCATCCAGACCGAGTATGATACTTTATCAGCTGAATTCATCACTCGGGAGACTATTTTTAATGAATCTCTCAAGGACTACAGCAACAAAGTTGCCAGGAAGAAAGCTTTATTGAATAAAACTAAACCCCTGCTGGAGATGCATAAAGAAGCCTACGAGACTTTAAACATGAGAATTCATCAGCAAGATGATAGAATTCGTAAAGTTGAGACAGAGTTGGCTCGCTTGAAAGCAGAAAGAGAGCAGATGACTGCAGCTCGAGGCCAACATCTGACGCAGAGCTCAATATTGGAAGAGAAGGTTTTTGATGGTGAAGCTACCATTAAAACCCTTGATGACGCCAAGGATAAAATGATAGCTACTTTCGTCGAACTCTTCCATCTCTGTAATCCAGAAGCTCGTCGCACCGTAGCAACTACAAATGTATTGAGTTCTCATGAAAGGCGCTTGGCAGAGTTGCAGAAAATGCTTGAAGATGTATCTGCTCCACCTTAGACAATAAAGAATTTTGTATTCTTCTTTTCTTATCATCAATAAAGAATTTTGTATTATGTCTTTCTTTTGCTGTAATATTTCAAATCATGCAATGAATGAAATATTTTTTTATAAAATAGTTGTGAGAAAGAGAACAGTTATCAGAGGTAATATGGACATGATAAGTCTTCCAAACTCAACAAAGTAGATTATATCTATCCAGAGGTAATGTGGACATGATAGATAATAAATCTTGTTTTCTTTTTAGAGCATACGATACTATCAGAGGTAATATGAACATAATAGATCGTAATGACTTAAAGAAAAAATAGATTAATATTTATTCAGAGGTAATACGAACATGATAGATGAAATAAGAAAAAAAAGTAGATTTAATATTTATTCAGAGATAATGTGGACATGATAAATAATAAATCTTTTTCTTTCTAAAATCAGATGGTAAGACAGAAAATCAAAATTCTCTTTTAGGAGAATAAATAATCAGCTTAACCAAACCTTGGTAGCTGGAAAATAAAGAAAAAATTCAAACATAGTATTTCTTCAAGAATTTTCCATTAATTGGCATCATTATCAAATCTCCATTAGGTTTCGATAACCTATAGGCACCATTGGAGAATACTGTCTCAACTACATAAGGACCTTTCCACTTAGCCTGGAACTTGCCTTTGCTCTTATGAGTTATAACCATAGGTCTTCGGACAGATAAGACTAGCTCACCGACTTTGAATACCCTCTTTTTAACTTTACGGTTGAAAGCTCGAGATATACGGGCTTGATATAGCTCAATGTGTTGTTGTGCTTGAAGACGCTTCTCGTACAGACCCTCAAGTTCTTGGAGTCGTAAGCGATCATTATTTTTAGAGGTTAGCTCATTAGCAATGGCTATTCTAAGAGACGGGATCTGGATTTCCAATGGAAGAACAGCCTCACATCCGTAAACCAGTGAGAATGGTGTAAAACCAGTGGGAGTTCAGACTGTTGTTCGATAAGCCCATAAACATTCTCCAAGTTTTTCATTCCAATCATATTTATTAGAAGAGACGAACTTTTTGAAAAGTTTAATAATAGTTTTGTTGAAAGCTTCCGCTAGACCATTAGCAGCTGGATTGTAGGCTGTAGAAGCTATGTTCTGGATCTGATTCTTATCACAAAATCTATAAAATGCCTGACTAGCAAATTGTGGTCCGTTATCATGGATTATCCTTCGGGGAATTTCGAAATGATAAATAACATGATGTTTGATGAAGCTAACCATATTAGATGTTTTCACTTCCACAAGAGGAATTGCTTCTGCCCATTTAGAAAAGTAATCGGTTATAGCAAGGATAAACCGATGCCCTTTTACAGAAGAAGGATTAATCGGACCAATGATATCCATGCCCCAAGCTTCGGAAGGCCAAGAAGCTGTTGTAGGATGTAAGAATTCAGAGGGTTGATGTATAAAATCAGTATGAATCTGGCATGCTTTACACCGTCTGGCATAATCTACAGTATCTGCTATCATGGAAGGCCAGTAATAACCCATTCTTCGAATACGGTCCTGTAATTTTGGACCTGGTTGATGTGCACCATAAACTCTATCATGAGCATCAAGAATATTTGTTTGGCTTTACTTTCCGAAAGACAACGCAATAAAAGTCCGTCATAAGAACGACAATACAACATATGCAAAGAAGAATTGTATTAAAATTGAAATGATCGTCTTTTGATTGATGCAGCTTCTTTTGGATCTTCAGGTAAAATCCTATGGACCGCATAATCAATAAATGGACTTCTCCAATCCCTTTGCTGAGAATTTGATTCAGTAGCATAACTGTGTTCAATATGCAAATTATTCTTGACACAGAATAAATCTCTATCCAACAAAGTAATGGTGTTTTATCTTCTAATTGGAAGTGCTAAGTCTGCAGCTAAACTAGTAAGAGCGTCAGCTTCTAAATTTTTAGAACGTGGTACGAATTCAATGAAAAATCCTTTGAATGAAAGAACCATTTCAATTACCACTTGATGATAGGGAATGAGGTCAGGATTTCTGACTTCATATGTTCCTCTGACCTGATTGACAATCAGTTGTGAATCTCCATAAGCTTCTAGGAACTCAATGTCCAATTATTTTTCTATTTGAAGACCAATTAGCTGAGCATTATATTCTGCGACATTATTGGAATATGGTTCATTAAGAGAATAAGCATGGTATATGACCATCTTATCAGGATAGACCAAGACGATGCCTCCTCCGGAGACAATATTGCCTTTAGGTCCAACCCGTGATGCTCCATCAAAGTATAGCTGCCAAATATCCTCCTTCAAAGTCATATTGCAATCTACGACTTCATCTGGAATATCCTCATATAGTTTAGAAGTTTCAGGTATAGGGTGAGCTGCTAAGAAGTCAGCTAACGCTTGACCCTTCACTGATTTTTGAGGTATGTAGACCATATCATAGCAAGTAAGCAACATTGGCCAGGTAGCTAACCGGAAGTTAAGAATGCTCGGCTTTTTCATCAATACCCGAATAGGATTTATTCTTGATATGACATGAATAGTTTGTCCTGTTACGTAATATCGCGTCTTTTGAATGGCAAAAACCAAGGCTAGACATTCTTTTTCCACGGGAGTATACCTGTGTTCAGCTCCAACCATCATTCGGCTAAGATAATAGATTGCCTGTTCATGACCCTTATCACTTTTCTGTGTAAGAAGAGCATCAAGAGAATGATCTAAGGCTCGAACATACAGCAAAAATGGTCTTTCCACTACTGGAGGTACTAAAACGGGTAGATTTGTAAGGTATTGCTTGATGTCATTGAAAGCTTTTTGACATGCTTCATCCTAAACAAATGATACACCTTTCTTTAATAGACGAGAGAAAGGTTGACATCTCCCCGAAAGTTTGGATATAAATCTCCTGATATAAGCAATGCGACCTTGAAAGCCACGGAGTTCTTTCAGATTACGTGGAGGACGTATTTCAAGAATTGCTTTGACCTTATCAGGATCAACATGGATACCTTGAGAAGTAATAACAAATACTAAAAACTTGCCACTAGAAACCCCTAAGAAAGACTTAGTAGGGTTCATCTTTAATTGATGTCGACGCATCAACTCAAATACTGTCTTCAAGTCTTGAATGTGATCATCTTTTAATCGACTTTTGACAGCGATATCATCCATATAACATTCAACTATTTTTTTGTAGATGTTCTTGAAAAATATTGCTCATGGCCCTTTGATAAGTAGCACTGGCATTTTTCAGACTAAAAGGCATAACTGTATAGCAATAAACTCCAAGGCGTGTACGAAAAGCAGTATGTTTTTCATCTCCTAGATGCATCTTAATCTGATTGTATCCTGAGAATCCATCTATGAAAGGCATGCGTTCAAAACCACATGTATTGTCTATCATGACATCTGTAATCGGATGTAGAAATTCGTCTTTTGGACAAGCCGCATTGAGATCTCAAAAATCTATACAAACTCGAACCTTTCCATTCTTTTTCATGACAGGAACAATATTGGCAACCCAATCTAGGTGTTGTTCTTCACGGACAAAGCCATCTGTGATTAGATTTTTAACTTCTGCTTCAATTGCATCCATCATATCTGGTCGAAAATGTCGCTGATGTTGTTTTACAGGTTTGGCATTAGGAAGAATATTGAGTTTATGGGTAGCTATTTTAGGATCCAATCCTGGCATATCCTCATAACTGCATGCAAAGATATCAATATATTCTTTAATCAACTTTATCAACTCTTCTTTTTTATCCTTAGAAAGGTTTTTACTGATGAATATCGGCTTAGACGTAGTTTCGTCTCCAACGTTAATCTGGACAATTTTATCTTCTGTAGGTGGCTGTCGTTGTTCAAACCGAAGCTCCCACTGAGTGTCCATTTGTTGTGTCCAAGGGTCATTTTCAAAGAGTTCAGGTTCATCATTGGTTTGAACCATATTGACTGAAATGATGCGCTCAGATTCAACATACTGGACTCCTTCAGAATCTGAGGATTGTAAAGAACTGGAAAAAAAATTTTCTTCCATATCTTCATTAAACTTGTGGGATGTATCAGATTCAATAAACTAGATTTCTTCAGAATCTAAGGATTGTAAAGAACTGGAAGAAAATTCTTCTTATATATCTTTATTATATATGTGGGATGGATCGTATCCCAACACATGACGAGTTCGTTGATAAAACGGATCACCACATAACGGTAATCGTCTACCTTTGCCTTGGTTGAGACCTAGCATGGTTTTCAAATCATATCCCATATTCTGGATAATCTTAAGAGATTGTTGACTATATTTGTCAATTCTAATTTTTCCCTTATCTTTCTTTATGAGATTATCTGTCTGAATAACAGGAATATTTTTGGCCAAGCCAAACCCAATTTGACGCTTGTTTTTCTTATTAGACGGGATCATAAAATAAGATTCTTCGTGATATCTATAAGTTACACAAGCTTGTGATGATGAGGCTACAGGTAGAAGATAAGGAAAAGATGTTAGGAACCTTTGAGTATAGGGTCCAACATCGACATGAGGAGAAAAATATTCTCTTTATGATTAATATATAAGGATTCTTTTATATTTATGTAAGTTTTATGTTGATGAATTTGATTATCAACAGATAAAATCATTCATTCAATAAATTTGACATCCATATACTCCAAAAGGAAATCTTCATTAAAATGAGAAAATACAGAGTGATCAATATTTATATTATTTACAGATTGACTATTACGCTTTGGATTGATCATTAACGGACCGTCATCCGTCTTCAGCGTAGTCTTGCCAAGGTTGATAACTAGTGGTTTTGGATCAGTTGCACGAGAAGTACGTCCTTTGACCTTGATCATGAGAGGCTGATCACCAGTGTTGACTTGAACCTGACTTTTGACCGGAATCCTCACAGCTTCATCAGACATAGCTTGAGTTCTTCCTTTGACTTTAATTACCAAAGGTTCATCATTGACAGGTCGGGATTGAATTCGACCTTTTACTTAATCAGCAAAGGTTGATCTTCTGAAGGATCTTCTAAGACAGATTGATCTTCTGCAGGCGACCGATCTTCAGCCATATCAGATATTTCCTTCACATGCTCCTGTTTGTAGATTATTGAATCAGAGAAATAGGCTTCAACATCCTTAAAAGGATTGATATCTGCGAATTTAGTCTTCACAATCCCTTGAGAATCTACATACTTGAAGCATTGGTAGAGAGTTAAAGGCACAATGTTATGCTCATGTATCCACGGTCTTCCAAGGAGGATGTTTTAAGATACATCTAAATTGATAACGTAGACGGTTGCCATGGTTCGAAGATCACCTATTTGAATCTTCAGACGAATCTTCCCCAATGGTTTACTCTTTTTAGAGTTAAAACCAACAATTGTTGTACTAGTGTAAGTCAACTCACTAGTAGGAATCCTCAGGGGTCGTAGCATACTCTGAAGAATAATGCTAATAGAAGACCCAGGATCAATGTAAATCCTGTCAATTTTAGTAGAGTCAATATACCCTGTATAACACAAAGGCCTGTCATGTCGATTATGCTTTAACAACATATCCTCTTGTGTGAAAGTAATGTTAGGAATTGATTCCATCACACTGTGGCATTGAGGACACGACACTGGCATATTGTCAGGACTTTTGAGCTGACCTAAACATGAATCCGCCTGTAGCAAAGCTTCACTCAAGATTTCTCGACTTTCTTTAGAAAGTTAGAGCAACTCAAAGATAGAAAGTCTAGTCGGAGTATTAGCTAACTGGGCTAGTATGTCAAATTTATAGGGTTTCATCGACCCTTGATTTGAACCAGACTTCAGCGAAACGTCAAAACGTACTGCCTTATGTTTCCCTTTTTCACCCACTGGGGGTTTAGAAGGCCTTGCCTCAGCAGGAACAGAGGATGACTGAGTCGGTAGTGTTTCAGCGGTGTCTTTCGCTTCTTTGGAAGTTCCCTCATAATCTTTGTGGTAGTCTTTTTCAGACCTTGTACCAGCAAAAGTTTCTTCTTCAGACTCAAGAGAATGAAGTACTATATTACAGGATTTAGTTTTCTTTCCCCTAGTCTTTTTCTTATGAGGATTTTTGCGAGGGACCTCAAATCCCAATCCGACAAAGGATTTCTGGCCGTAAATTTGTAAAGGAACTCGCATACCTTTACCATAGTTCAAGCCTTCTGCTTTTTGAAAGTCATAATCCATCTTTTTCATGAGATGGACCGATTGTTGACTATACGTATGAGTAGGTAGCGGACTTTCAACAGATGGTCCAGCAGATGAAGAAGGAACAGAGACCTCTGTAGTCACCAAAGTGGAAGCTCTCGGTGCAGGAGGTGCAATCCCAACCGGAGCTTTCTCACAAGCAGTAAAACCTTGTTGCGCCCTGTACAAAGGGACATTGTTCATTGCTAACTACTGCTGATGAGTGAGTTTTAGTTTGGTAGGAGGAGACAAATTTGGAGGGCATATGTTCAAACCCTTTAGCCTATCTTCCAAAGGGATGTCATCCTACAGATGATCAGAATCATCATAATCGGGGGTAACAACATGAGAAATCATATTGCAGGTTCTAACTTTTTTACCTTTCTTGGATTTTGAAGTTTTATTTTCATGCTCCATTTCAGGTACTAAGTCAGGGTGTACCCACATGATTTCACCATTTTTTAAAGTGAGAGACATTAATTCTTCATTTTGATCTCTGGGTGGTGGAAGATTGACAATCGTCATCGTCGCCTTCGGAATTGGGACAACCCCATCAGGAACTTGCTGTGGAGAAAAAGCTCCAAATTATAGAGAAACCATATTGGTTGTGACTGTATGATCATCATTAGTTAAAGCAATCTCTTTAGCATATATCAATTCTTGAATTTTCTTCTTCAAGACATAGCAAGCTTTTGTGGGATAATTTATGTATCTATGATAGATACAATACTTGGGATTATCAACCAGATCCACTTCATTGGGTTATTTTGGCTCTGGAATCTGGAGTTTACCACTCTTCACAAGGCATTGAAATATTTCGGGAATATTACTGTCGTCGAAAGAGTATTCCTCTTTCGGCTTAGAAGATTCAGTATTATTTGGTGTAGCTTTGGGTTTTGAAAGGTTCACCACCAGGGTTTCTTTTCCTTTCCCATTGCGATTACCAGAGTTGTTGCCTGAAGAGGCTTTCTTTCCTTTATCTTCTGATGCGAAGATCATCCCATGTTCACGAGCCAATCTACCATTAGACTCGGCTGAAACCGCTGCTATAATAAACGAGGCCTAATCTGTGAATTGAGAGCCTGTAAAAACAGCGATAGATGGTCACAAATTCATTTTGCATGTATCAATCAATGCTGAATCTGGCATACTAGGTGGCATTTTTAAAGTAGCCTATTGGAAACGTTCAATAAACGTCCGAGTATCCTTTTTTTCTTTTTGTTTAATTTTTATTAAGGAGGACATATTCATGTCCATTCATCTTTCATAGAAACGGGAGAGAAATATTGCTTTAAACTCGTCAAAAGACGATATACAATTGTCGGGTAGACTGCGATACCAGTCATATGCTGAACCCGTCAAACACCCTATAAAGACTCGGATGAGAAGAGCATCATTCTTCTGTAGATGTACAGTCATAATATCAAAATAATTGATACATTGACTTGGAGAAGCCTTTCTATCAAATAATACCATAGATTGTGGCTTGAATTTTGGAGAAAAAGGCACATCATTCCAATGGGGAGGATAAGGTTGCTTAATTTCCAACCTCTGGAGCTGATCTTTGTGCTTAAGAACCTCAAACTGTACTTTTAACTTACGCACTGCTTGAATGGCTTCGCTAGTTTGAGGAAGCACATTTGATTTAATAGTGGCTGGATGTACCGTAACCCCCACCGGAGGTGATACATCCTCTGGAATGAGAGGATCTGGAGATACGAAGTTTTAATTGATAGCAGGCTCTTGACTCAAATTGTTCAAAGTTATGTCAACCCCTTGACTATCTTGAGTTTGTGCTGCTACCTGTACTGGTGTTACAACTGCTGGTTGGACTGTTTGCTGAGTTATCATTATTTGATACATATTTTGCATCATAGCAAGCATGTCCTTTAGCGATTGTTCCACCGCTGAAAGATGTTGTTCTGTATTAGAAGTAGACGTCTCTGGTCCTTCTCCGATAGCATAAGATTCAACCTCCCTTGAACATATAGAGGGATAGGTGTAGA
Organism: Iris pallida; assembly: GCA_029216955.1. Lineage (NCBI taxonomy): Eukaryota > Viridiplantae > Streptophyta > Magnoliopsida > Asparagales > Iridaceae > Iris > Iris pallida. The sequence goes on along the minus strand of JANAVB010021800.1, from coordinate 13,780,272 downwards.
GGTATGAATCAACGCTATTAGTTTCTGACTCCAAGTATTGGCTACCCCCAGCCTCCGAATCCGAAGAATACATGTTTAAAGGTCGTTGACTTCTTGACCGAGTATGTTGATATACTCCTTTAAAAGAGTCAAGGATTTGGTTGAACCGTTGTTGGCCTGGAGTCTGGGATGAATTGCATCTTGAACGTCATCCTCTATTGACATGAGATGCCATATTAACTAAGGCATAGGACAACTCATGTTCTTGGTCATCAATTTGTTGCTGAGGTATATTGTAGCTTAACCGGTCGAAAACTGACCATTTAGTAGCAGTACAATAATATTTGATTATAATTTGATGACACTCACAATGATGATTTTCTTAGGGGAGTGTCACAGAAGATTTTCTGTTTTTACGCTTTTGTACTAGCAACTCGCGTAAATCAGAAGAAGTAGAAGGTGATGTTTTCTTTATTACATTTGGGATGGAAAAATATTTAGTCCCTTATGTAAAAAGAAGATTACTGGCTTTATTAGCAGAACCAAATTTTGTATTTTTACGCGCCTGAAGTTGTGTGCGTAAATCCTGAGATTTTTGTGCACAAAGAACACCATCAGCATTGCGCGTAATCTTAAGGTTTGGTACTTTGCGTAAAGCAGTATAAGAAGGTTGTTGGCGTAAAACAGAAGTTTTGCCAAAATTTGTTGTCTCTTTGGATAAATCAAAGGAATTGATTGTTATAAGAGACTTATTTTTACGCTCTACACATTTAGACAAATTCACTTTAGGTACAGAAGCACCATTGTGAACTTTATCTACCATGTCACCGACAGGAGATTTGCCTTTATGCGTATAGCGCAAAACAGAAGTATCTGCCACGTCACTGACAGAAGATTTGCCTTTATGCGTAGAGCGCAAGACTTGAGCGTCTACCACGTCACAGACGGGAGACTGAATTTTACGCGCAGGGCGCAACACTAAAGTAGGAACTGTCTCGTCACAGACAGGAGCCCCAACAACAGGAGTGGAAAGAATTCCCTTGCCTTCAAAGACAGCAGAGAGATCAGAGGGTGCTTTGGACTTAGGAATCCAAACTTTTCGCACCTTTCGTGATTTTTGCACGTTGGAGCAGCGAGTACCACCCCCAGTTCGGAGCATTTCTTCGTAAGCAGTCTCGTCGAATTGAACACCAGAGTCTTCTTTGTCGATCCAATCGATACATCATCATATTGAGCAATTGCTTTCTCGTCGGAGGAGAAAGTCATCTCCAGCAGAGTTGCCATTTTGTTTTACTTAACAAAATGCCCTTGAAAGGCTTTTGAAAGAAAATGAGAAAAAGTACAAAAAGTACAAATTGTTTCTGAGAAGTATTGCTATGGAAGTCTGATCTGAGAACGATCACTTGTTCCTTGGACCACACGATGATGATGAAGAAAAACTGCTGAAAGATGAACAGCCGGAAGAACTATGTCACCAGAAAGGTATCGACACACTGGACACTGATGGCGAGGTCGAATGCTTTCCTGCTTTGCTTTACTCTGTTCTTAAAGAAAAGTTGAAGATAAATGCTCTGGAAAATCACTTTGCTCTCAAAGTATCTGGGCTCTGATCTCTATGTGATCTGTTGTATCTTCTGTTTAAAAATAAGTCTATTTATAGACTAGACCCTCTGTGCATAAAAAATGTCAATATTGAATCTTTACGCAAGTAACTGTCACCCACGATTGAAAATTGACCTTTACATGTGATGACAAGTGTCCCATATAGAGTTATGGTCTTTACGCATGGTGATGATGGAACTGGGGATTCCCAGGACCCTTCCTTTGGTGTGCGTATTGATCGATAGAAAGTTAAACATATCTAATACGTGTTCTAACCCTTCATAGGCGGAAACTAGGGCTCATGAATTATGCCTGCGGCGGAAAGGAGATAAGTAATTCCTGGCAATCTCAAGCGGACGACCCCAAGATCTTCTGCACATATTCCTTCCTCGAGTTGGACGTCGTGTGGGCGACGATCTCCCAACCTTATCTTCTCCTTGGCAGCCCTCTCTTTCTCTCCTTACGTGAATCACAAATTTAGAGAAAGTTTCAGATTTCTGATCGGTAATATGGCGGCCAGAGAATAGAGGATATATATAGGCTACGACAGGGACCATGAGGAGAAATTAGGGTTAGGCCTCCTAACAAATCTGGATATCCCGTGTTCAGTCCGAACACACAATCCAGGCCCATTAACAATAGCTCAGTCCACTAATGAGCTATTATTGCACTACCTCCCTAATCCCAAATTATATTTGTGGGCTCCTTTTATTATATGCTCGTTCGGCTCCCCATGTTAAGATATCGTATGTCCGTCGATCAAATTAAGTTACTGACAACTATATTGATTCGACATCTTTTATCCTTAAGTAGTACCGCTCAACTTTATTTGTCATGTCAAATATAATCTACTGCAGGGTTTACATGACAATCCTTATGAGCTCCTTAAGGGGACATCATCAACCCGATGTATCGGGACATGGATTCTATTTATAATCAACAGCTCATCATACATACAATGTTATTACCCAATTCATAGAGGTTGTTGATCCATAATGAATCTTACTCTTTTATGAGTCAAAATAATGCACACTGCATATACATGTCCGTTATTATATCCGGGTTAAGAGCACAAGCATCCATAATAACAGAGGTGTTTGTTCACTTATGTAGTCAGTACAAAGAGAACTACCTCAAATGGTCATGTTCAATACACACAAAGTGTACTAGTGTAAACCTATAGTCAAGATAGACTAATACCAGATTACACTACAACCTTTCCAATAGATTGTCCAAGTCTATCTAGGTTATGAACTATTTATATACTCCATAGGGAACTGATAATATAATCTTCTGTGTGACACCACACACCATATTATCTACAATATAGAATATCAGACATTTGCATTAACACTTGCAACAAATACAATATGCAAACATTTGCCCATATGATTCTCATTCAAAATTTAAGGAAATAAGGTTTCTAAAAAAGTGATGCTTTTAGTATATAACCCTAACAATCTCCTACTTATACTCAAAGCATTGCTTTTCAGTATACTGTTAGAAATCTTTCACTTATACTTAAAGCCATGCTACGACACATCTGACTCCCATTCCCTCAACATGACTATCAAAAGCCTTAGCTGGTAAGCTCTTTGTAAAGGGATCAACTAGGTTGTCGGCTAATGCTATCTTTATCACAGCAACTTTTCCTTTCTTTACAAAATCTTGTATCAGGTAGTACTTGCGCTCAATGTGTTTGCCAGTCTTATGGGCTCGTGGTTCCTTCGAGTTTGCAACTGCACCACTTTTATCACAATAAAGTGTAATAGACTTAGGCAAACTAGGTACCACATCCAAGTCCAACAGAAAGTTTCTGAGCCAAACCGCTTCTTTGGCTGCCTCAGAAGCTTCCACATACTCGGCTTCCATGGTGGAATCAGCAATATATTTTTGCTTGATACTCCTCCACACAATGGCTCCACCTCCCAAAGTAAACACATAACCTGAGGTAGATTTCCTGGAATCGCTATCTGACTGAAAATCTGAGTCTGTATACCCCAAGGGAACAAAAATATCTGCCTGGTAAACTAGCATATACTCTTTAGTCCTTTTCAGGTACTTCAAAATATGCTTTTCGGCAGTCCAGTGCTCTTGTCCTGGGTTAGACTGATATCTGCTGACCATGCCTACGGGAAAGCAGATGTCTGGTCTCATACATAGCATTGCATACATTAAGCTTCCTACTACTGAAGCATAAGGAACTGCCTTCATGTTCTCTATCTCTTTAGGTGTCCTCGGACACTGCTCCTTTCATAGAGCAATTCCATGTCTAAAATGCAAGAAACCTTTCTTAGAATTTTGTATACTAAAACGAGTTAGTACAGTATCGATATAGGAAGCTTCGGATAAGCCCAACATCATTTTCTTGCAATCTTGTAGAACTTTGATCCCAAGGATGTGACCTACTTCTTCCAAGTCCTTCATATCAAACTGTTTGGATAACCATACCCTAACATCAGATAACACCTTCACATTGTTTCCAATGAGCAAGATGTCATCCACATAAAGTACTAGGAACACCACCGCATTTCTGTCACACTTTCTGTATACACATGATTCATCCTGACATTGATCAAATCCATAGGATTTTATCACCTGATCAAATATATGTTCCAAGATCTGGAAGCTTGCTTAAGTCCATAAATGGACTTCTTGAGCTTACAAACAAGATGCTCCTGGCCCTTTTTAATGAACCCGTCTGGTTGCTTCATATAGATGTCTTCCTCAAGACTCCCATTAAGGAAAGCTGTCTTGACATCCATTTGCCAAATCTCATAATCGAGATGAGCTGCAATAGATAAAAGAATTCGGATAGACTTAAGCATGGCTACAGGAGAATGTTTTCTCATAATCGATACCCTCTCTTTGAGTAAAACCTTTTGCTACAAGTCGAGCTTTAAATGTTTCAACCTTACCGTCTGACCCACTTTTTCTCTTATAGACCCACTTGCATCCAATGGCTTTTACACCAACGGGTGGTTCTACAAGCTCCCAGACCTGATTAGAATCCATAGATTCTATTTCAGATATCATTGCTTTTTGCCAAGACTCTGCATCTTTATCTTGTAGTGCTTTATTGTAGGTACAGGGATCATAATCTTATTCCTCGGGAATGAAGTCTGACGACTCTCCCAAGAACATATATCTATCAGGTTGTATCACAACCCTCCCACTACGACGAGGTACTATCGGTTGTGGTGTAACATTTGTGACACGTTGTGCAGTTATTTATGGTTCATCCTCTTCTACTGTTGGTACTGAAGTACTTGGTATCTCACGTCTCAGTTCCTCTAGAACAACTCTACTTGTGGGTTTATGGTTCATCACATAGTCTTCCTCTAAGAATCGGGCATTGGTGCTAACAATAACCTTCTGATCCTTAGGACTATAAAATAAACCTCCTTTCGTTCCTCTTGGATAGCCTACAAACAAGCGTACTTCTGTACGAGATTCCAACTTATCTGCTTTTCCATTCAGCACAGGTGCTGGACTCCCCCAAATGCGAACATGTTTCAGACTAGGCTTACGCCCAATCCACAGCTCTGTGGGAGTAAGAGGTACTGACTTAGAAAGAACCAAGTTTAAAATATAAGCTGCAGTCTCTAAGGCATATCCCCAAAATGAATCTGGCAAATCCGAATAACTCATCATTGATCTAACCATCTCCATAAGAGTTCTATTCATTCTTTCGGCTACACCATTCTGCTGGGGCGTTCCAAGTGCAGTCAATTGGGATGCAATCCTAGCCTCTGATAAATAATCCCTAAACTCTCTAACGAGGTACTCGCCACATGATCTGATCGTAATGACTTGATACATTTTCTATGACGTTTCTTCGTTTCAGCCTTGTACTCTTTGAATTTTTCAAAGCACTCAGACTTATGGCGCATCAAATAAATGTATCCATACCTTGAATAATTGTCAATAAATGTGACAAAATATTCAAAGCCACCTCTAGCTTGGATAGTCATGGGTCCACACAAATTAGAATGAACCAATTCCAACACATCTTTGGCCCTATACCCCTTTGCCGTAAAAGGCCTTTTGGTCATTTTACCTTCCAAACAGTATTCACAGACTGGTAGTGCCTCTACTTCCAATGAACTCAAAGGTCCATCTTCAACCAGTCTTTGAATCCTTCTTAGGTTAATATGCCCCAATCGCAAGTGCCAAGATATGTTTGGTTCATACAAGAAGGTTCTGTTCTCTTATTTAAGTTAGATGACATAATATTCATTTCCATAAGTTGCATTGTGGACGAAATAGGATTAATGACATACAAATTATCAACTAATGCACCAGAACAGATAAAATGTTTATTCTTTCTAATAACAATATTGTCATTAAAATAAACTGAATATCCATCCTTAACTAACATAGAAACAGAAACTAAATTCCTTCTAAGTGAAGGTGCATAAAGACAATCTCTCAATGTCAAAGACTTATTTCTACCAAAAGATAAAGTAACATCTCCTAATGCAACGACCGATACTTTTGTAGCATCACCCATGAACAAGCATATCTCTCCATCACTGAGCCATCTGGTTTCCTGGAAGCCCTGCAATGTATTGCAGACATGATTAGTGGCTCCTGTATCTACACATCAGGTACCGGTAGATAACACCGCTAAACATGTTTCAACTACTAGTAAATGAGATATACCTTCTTTGTTCCCTTGTTTGAGAAGTGGACAATCAGTCTTCCAATGTCCTAACCCTTTGCACTTAAAACATTTGCCTTTCGGCTTTTTCACCGCGCCTTGAGGTCCCATGCCCTTTTTTGCTGAGTTTGCCTGTTTCTGAATGTTATTTTTCCTTCTTACCGCCTTTTGGCTTAGAAGTAGAAGCCTTTTCAGAAACAAAACATGACCACTCTGCCTAAAGACAGATTTAGCATCTTGTAGCTCTTTTACAAGTTCTGCCAAACTATACAATCTTTGTTCATGTTGTAATTAAGGAAGAAATTGTCAAAACTTTTAGGCAGAGTCCCGAGAATGATATCGACCTGGGATTCTCCATCGATTTCAGCTCCAAGGATCTCCATCTCATTCAGATGACCCATCATCTTGAGAATATGATCCCTTACTGGTGTACCCTCAGCCATTTTTGTATTCATCAATCATTTCATAGCAAACTGCTTAGCTGCTCTACACTGATGTCCGAAGAGTTCCTTGAGGTTATACATCATGTCATAAGCAGTGGCCATGGCCTGATGCTGATGTTGCAGTACATTTGACATAGATGCCAGAATATAACACCGCGCCATCTCATCTGCCTTTTTCCACTTCTTATAAGCCTCTTTGACCTCTTCATCAGAGTTAGCATCAGACTTAAGTAGGCATTCCTCAACAAGTACATATTTGTACTCCTCAGCAGTCAGAACAATATCTAAATTACGTTTCCAGTCAATATAATTAGGTCCAGTAAGTTTGTTTTCTTTAAGAATCACCATAAGTGGACTGAAAGAAACCCATTTTTGAAATCCTGATAATCACATAAATAAAATTATGTAGGACAAAAAAAACATTTTGAATTAACTAAATATTGATTCCCTCAAAACAATAATAATAAATTAACCAACACCTTGAACACCATGAATTTAGCATGCCACGATAGTGTGGACGTATACAAATTCAACTTTGTTCAAATAGGTTTTTCTTATTAATTTTACTATCATGTCAACATAACATTATGACAAATAAAATTAATATGCTGGTCTTGCTCTAGTCATACAAATAATAGCAGTGACTCCGATAGGGAGGATACCATTATTTGTATCTAAGTGTATACTATTACTTAATACTAAGTCCATTACCTTGTAATGAGTTCCTTCAGATGGAGAAGTGAACACATACTAGGTAACTTTCTACAATATCCCTAAGAAAGTTTGTACTGGTGATCCATAATTATAGTCATCCGATATGGAGGAAAGCACTATAGCCAACACGTAAGTATAATTACATCACCTACAAACCAGTAATGGAGACCATAGGAATTAAACTAAATAAATATCCTCTCCCACTTAGTTATTTAACAATGAGGGTTTTTCTACTAGTTAATATTATGTCCATGTTGTCCATATTAGTGTAGGCTTGGTTTTTAAAAAAAACAACCACACAATAATAAACATGCATAATAAAAAAAAGCAGAATGACAAAAATAAGAGAAAATATCCAACTATTATGGTCATCTTTGCTGCTCCGTCCTCAACTATCCGAATCCAAAATCTGGCGCTGCACAGATCTATTCGATTCCTTCATCGAAAATCATCTGTCTGTCTCTGGACTGCTTAAAACCAGCATCTCGTCCGACGTCAGAAATAGCCACCACCGCCATCACGATTGATCAAAAATAACTAAAATTACATCAATCCTATGCCTCCCGAAGGAGTTCACACATAATCTAAAATGCAAAATTAAAATAATAAGCACGATCAACCCTCATGATTTTAATTACATCCACAGCAAACAACAACATCCACGACATGTCCGTGGTTTAAACAACACAATCAAAAACATGCGTTGGACCATAATAGTTGGATCTAAGATGCCAGTAAAATCGAATTAGAACAGATCTACATCTACCGACTATTACATAGCGTAGGTTTAATTGGACAACATGAACGTATCGATCAATACGTAGATCCAAAGTGGCTCTGATACCAATTGATGGAACTGGAGATTCCCAGGACCCTTCCTTTGTTGTGCGTATTGATCGATAGAAAGTTAAACAGATCTAATACGTGTTCTAACCCTTAATAGGTGGAAACTAGGGTTCACGAATTATACCTGCGGCGGAAAGGAGATAAGTAATTCCTGGCAATCTCGAGCGGACGACCACAAGATCTTCTGTACGTATTCCTTCCTCGAGTTGGACGTGTGTGGGCGACGATCTCCCAACCTTTTCTTCTCCTTGGCAGCCCTATCTTTCTCTCCTTACGTGAATCACAAATTTAGAGAAAGTTTCAAATTTCTGATCGGTAATATGGCGGCCAGAGAATAGAGGATATATATAGGCTACGGCAGGGACCATAAAGAGAAATTAGGGTTAGGCCTCCTAACGGATCTGGATATCCCGTGTTCAGCCCGAACATACAATCCAGGCCCATTAACAATAGCTCGGTCCACTAATGAGCTATTGTTGCACTACCTCCCAAATTCCAAATTATGTTTGTGGGCTCCTTTTATTATATGCTCGTTTGGCTCCCCATGTTAAGATATCTTATGTCCGTCGATCAAATTAAGTTACTGACAACTATATTGATTCGACATCTTTTATCCTTAAGTAGTACCGCTCAACTTTATTTGTCATGTCGGATATAATCCACCTGCAGGGATTACATGACAATCCTTATGAGCTCCTTAAGGGGACATCATCAATCCGATGTATCAGGACATGGATTCTATTTATAATCAACAGCTCATCATACATACAATGTTATTACCCAATTCATAGAGGTTGTTGATCCATAATGAATCTCACTCTTTTATGAGTCAAAATAATGCACACTGCATATACATGTCCGTTATTATATCTGGGTTAAGAGCACAAGCATCCATAATAATAGAGGTGTTTGTTCTCTTATGTAGTCAGTACAAAGAGAACTACCTCAAGTGGTCCTGTTCAATACACACAAAGTGTACTTGTGTAAACCTATAGTCAAGATAGACTAATACCAGATTATACTACAATCTTTCCAATAGATTGTCCAAGTCCATCTAGGTTGTGAACTATTTATATACTCCATAGGGAACTGATAATATGATCTTCTGTGTGACATCACACACCATATTATTTACAATATAGAATATCAGACATTTGCATTAACACTTGCAACAAATATAATATGCAAACATTTGCCCATATGATTCTCATTCAAAATTTAAGGAAATAAGGTTACTAAAAAAGTGATGCTTTTAGTATATAACCCTAACAGGTGACATGTGTCCCACAACTTCAACAATATGGAAAGAGAACGTACACACGTTCCTCGATAAGTGTGGCATGAAAGCCACGTATGCAGACCACGTTCTCACATAACCAGGAAAAGTTGAGCATAAAATAGCTCAAAATAAGCTTCCTGCATAAAGTGGCTAAGAAATAGCCTTGAGCGTATAACTAGCTCAAATAAACTCTACACACACAAAAATAGCTGAGATAGCCTTGAGCGTAAAAACTCAAATAACTTTCATGCGTAAAAGAAGCGGTCTTTTGAGCGTAAAGTAGCTCATCTGTACATTAAACGACAAGCGTTAGGTTTGGTGCAAAAATCTTCTTAGCTTCTGTGCAATGTACTGTCAAAAAATCATACTGTCAGATCAATATTACGTGCATTAAATGCAGTCTGACAGCCTGTTGCCCTCGCATAAAGTTTGAGGATAGCTCTTGCCTAAAAGAGCTCGCGTAGAATTTGAATCTGACTCAGTAGAATCCTTAAATGAGCCTTGTATAGAGTCTGACTTTGCGTAAAGTTCTAAACTTCGTTGACTTGGTCTATGAAGTTTATTTTATGCTTCTACAGCGGGTAAGTCTCTAGGGTGAAAGATGTGGTCGACCGTTTCCGTTTATCTCGCTGTGCAGCAGTGACACGCAGAAGCTAGGCTGGAACCAAAGTTGTTGAGGGCGTCGTCATTGGGGAGCTTCTTACGAAATGCTCTATAGATCAAAAAGGACCATTTTTTTGGAATGCAAGACTGCCAGAATGGGACGATGATGGGGGAAAACACCATTGCTACGGGCAACACTTCTAGCCGAAGCTACCAAGAAGGAGCTGTCAGTCGATCTAAACCACTGCAGAGCGTCCGGTTCTGAACTGATCTTCAACCATGTATCGAGAAGCATTACGACAGCCTCGTCCCCGGACCATTCACGAACCCTATCCTAGTTCCATTCGCCCGAGGGGTCCCACAAATCCCTGATCGAACTGTTCGTAGGGGCTTCTTGGCATTGATTAAGGAGATATTCTCCGGTACAACGTTCAAGAAAAGAAAATATTCGTCCAACCCCAACCGAAGCCGGATAAATGGTTCGACTAGACTCCTACCCTTCAGGATGCGGTGCCAAGAAGCGGAGGATCTGCAGTTGGAGTCCACATTAGTTGGATGAGAATGCTTCAATATCTGGCCTTCATGAACCGTGCCCAGATATTTCGGCTTACTCGGAGCTTCCACCACAACTTCATTGAGAAAGCATCTACGATATCCGACAACCTATAGAATCCCAGACCTCCCTCGGCAGTAGATTTTGCCATCGTGTCCCAGCTAGTCCAATGGTGTTTGTCCTCGCCATCGCCGTGACCCGAGAGGAAGTTGGCGAAAAGGTTTTCAATGGTAGTGAGGACCTTCTTAGGGGGGAGCAGGCGAAAAGGGTTATATGGGAATGGAGCAGACGAAAAGGATTATATATATATCAAAATAGTGGCCTTTCTATATCAATCCAACCAAAATAAGAAATACAGGTATAGGTATACACCCCAACATATAAGCAAAATGTATACCCCACCCAACCATAAGAAAAAAACTCAAACAGAAAGAAATCTCAACCATGAACAGCCAAAAGCCCTAACCCATCCTCATATGCTCCTAAACTCCGAACTTACCTAATAGCATCTCCTTCTATACTCCACTTCTTCTTCTGTCGACGCACCTCGAAAATCAACGGACAAATGCTGAAAGAATGACCCTTATACCTAAACTTATTCCTATTTTTCCATAGCACCCAAACTATCACCGCCGTGGTCACTTTCTTGGCCATCGGGGCATCCATAGTCCACCAATCCTGAAGTCGAGCATGAATGAGCGTAGCCCCCACTCTCGCGTGTCCATCCCCACTACATTAAATGCCTTTCAAACATCCCTCGCCGCCTCC
>JANAVB010021800.1:13688333-13761633 GCA_029216955.1 Iris pallida | reverse complement strand
ATGAAAGAGTCTACAAATGTGACTTTTGATGAAGATAACAGTGCAACAGCTATTCTTGATGATGATGTTGAGCCATCAACTTCTACTCCAATGAATACCACAACCGAAACCAATTCTCTGGAGGGCTTGTCAAAGAAATTCTCTTTCAAGCCATCACATCCAGAAAATTTGGTAATAGGTAAGGTTTACGTGGAGTAACTACTAGATCATCATTAAGAGACTCTATTGCTAGCACTGCCTTTATTTCACAAATTGAGCCAAAAATATTTTAGAAGCTTTTAATGATAAATTTTGGATTTCTGCTATGCAAGGGAACTCAACCAATTCGAGAGGAGCCAAGTATGGGAACTCGTTCCTAGACCGGCCAATCACTTGATCATTGGTACCAAATGGGTTTTTAGAAACAAAATAAATGAAGATGGTTCAGTCACACGCAACAAAGCTCGTCTAGTAGCCCAAGGATACAACCAAGAGGAAGGTATCGACTAGGATGAGACGTATGCTCCTGTTGCTAGATTGGAATCCATTCGGATGCTTTGTGCATTTGCAAATTTTTAAAATTTTAAATTATTTCAAATGGATGTTAAAAGTGCTTTCTTGAATGGATTTATTAAGGAGGAAGTTTATGTGAAACAACCTCATGGCTTTGAAAATCACAAATTTCTCGACCATGTTTTCAGCTGAAGAAAGCGCTATATGGCCTCAAACAAGCCCCTAGAGCTTGGTATGAATGGCTAAGCAATTTCTTGCTTGAGAAAGATTTTTCTAAAGGGAAAATTGACACCACACTTTTCATAAAATCTTTTAAAGACACTATTCTCTTAGTCCAAATATACGTAGATGATATTATATTTGGTTCCACTGATGAAACCCTCTGTCAAGATTTGCCAAGTGCATGCAGACCGAGTTTGAGATGAGCATGATGGGGGAGCTCAACTACTTTCTTGGACTGCAAGTCAAACAAATGTCAAATGGAACTTTCATCTGTCAGTCGAAGTATACAAAGGACATGTTGAAGAAATTCGACCTTGACAACGTCAAACCAATCAGCACTCCAATGGCTACTACAACTAAACTAGAACCAGATGAAAGCGGTAAACCTGTGGACCAACGTAAGTATCGAGGTATGATAGACAGTCTACTCTATTTAACTGCTAGTCGCCCTGATATTATGTTTAGCGTTCGCCTGTGTGCTAGATATCAAGCAAATCCTAAGGAATCACACATGACTGCTGTTAAGTGTATCTTTCGATACCTTAAGAGTACGGTTACAGTGGGCCTATAGTATCCCAAGTCAACATCATTTGACCTCATTGGTTACTCTGATGCTGATTTTGCGGATGCAAGGTCGACCGTAAAAGTACGAGCGGTACGTGTCATTTATTAGGAAAGGCTTTAGTCTCTTGGTTTAGCAAGAAGCAGAATTCTGTCACACTATCCACAAGAGAAGCTGAATACATCGCAGCTGGCGTTGTTGCACAAATTCTGTGGATGAAGCAAACCCTTGAAGACTACAATTTATCTTTTATGCACATTCCAATCTTTTGTGACAACATTATGCTATAAATCTCACTAAGAACCCCATTTGTCACTCACGCACGAAGCACATTGAAATTCGTCACCACTTTTTGCGTGATCATCAGCAAAATGGTACTATTAACTTAGAATTTATTGACACTGATCATCAGCTAGCAGATTTCATCACAAAACTATTATCCGAAGAGTGCTTCAATTTTCTCTGTCGTGAACTTGGAATTTTGGACGAAGCTGTTATTAATTAAAATAAACCTGCATAAATAGCGAGTATGTCTTGATTCTTTTATGATGAAATTGCTATGGGTACAAGCCGAAAGGGTCCTTCTAACAACAAGGCGTAAAAGCCTAAGCGATACGGTGCACTAGTCCTCAGGACTACCGCTAGCTGGGATCCGGCCCCTGCAGCTAACCCATGGCAGCTTCAAAATATTGAATTATGGCATAATTCCTTGTTTACTATATGGTTCATTTTATTTATCACATGCTGAAATGCAGAGTTTCCAACCTCACTTTGCTTTGAAATCAATTTTCTTGACTTTTTCAACTTAGATTTTTTCTTGTATATGTACTTTTCCTTTGGTCTCTCTCACTTAATCATTTGTTTTCAACTTAGAATCTTTTTTCAGCCTGATTCCTGTTCTGTTCCCAGGATCCGGAATTCGGACCGAACTCTACCCTAACCAGAGTTTGGGCCGAATTTGGCCTGACTGTTCCAGACCGGGAGCAGTCTCAGCCGCTGATCATATGTCGATCTAATGGCCCATATTTGTTCCGACCAATTGGAACCCTTCACATATATTCGGGCTCGCCTCCCTCTTCTTCTCCATTGCCACCTTTTCCACTTCTCCAAACACTTTTTCTCAAAACCCTAACCCTAGTTCTGCCTTTCTAGAGCTCATCTCTTTCCCAAACTCAAGGAGAAGGCCTATTTCACCATTCTCCTTCATTGTTCATCATCACTTTGAGGTATATCTCAACACTTTTCTTATTTCAAATTCCTCCATTATCTTTATTGTTTCATGGCACCACGTTTGTTCAATCGCGGGAAGAGACTTTGAACTGAGGGAGCATCCTCTTCGAATGCTCCTCTTCGCGTTGAACCGCCCGTTAAACAATAACCACCTATCCATCCGTTGTTCAACCCACCTCGTCCACATGACCCAAACACATTTAACGACCGAATATTTGTATCACTTGATGCATCTAATGATTGGTTTAGTAATTTTCGGACACGTCCGGTGTTTGCGGGTCGCCCTATCAATTTTACTATTTTCTCTCAATATGATGCACTTTTTCGTGACCTTTGCCTTGACGAACTTGTCACCACCAACTCGGTCATTTATCATAGTGCTATTCAAATGTTTTACTGCAACCTAACTCATGATGATACACATATTTTCTCACGGGTTGCGGGAATTGACATCTCTTTTGATGATTTTGATTTGGCCGAACACCTTGAACTCCAAGAGCCAAACTCATGGGAAAAGCTTGTTGAAGCTCGATCGTTTCAATTTCCCGATGGGTCTTCACTTGAAAGCATCAAGGACGACTTGTGTAACCCGAACACACGTCCTCGTAAGCTTTTGGCCAAGTATCTCAATCCCTATTTTTATGAACTTTATCGGATTATCTTTAACACCATTCTATCCAAAGCGGGTTCCACCGATGAAGTTACCTACTTTGAAATCTCGACCTTATATCACCTCCACTTTCATGTACCATTTAATATTCCACGTACAATGATGGATTGGATGATTAATTCTAGGAAGACACCAAGATCCTTTGTCTATGTTTTGTATCTTCCTATGGTATTTCGTACTTTTCGCATACCTCTTAATGAGTGTCCGTTCTTACCTGCCCCTGCCTTTCTTTCAAAGGCACGGAGGCTTCAGGCAGCCGTTGGCTCAATAGTCATGTCTGAGCATTCTGATGATGAGCCAGATGCCCCTCCTTTAGGACAGGATCCTCCTCCTCCTCCTGCAACTCTCGAGTCTCTTCAGACCATGCTTCGCGATCGCTTCACCTTAGAGGATGATCATTGGACTCAGCTGGATTACCGGACCACCCTGCAGATGAGTGCCATCAGCAACTCACTGCACGATATTCGGTATTCCATGTCTCCCCATCCTTCCATGCCTATTCCTATGTAGCGGGACCCTGGTCGTGAGGGCTATCGTATCGATGATCCTTGGGTTATTTGCTACTTGGATCCGGATGCAGCCTTCGTGGACCCTCGTCGTTCCTTCACTGATCCATCAGACGACGCTGGGCATTCACGAGCTCGATGATGGATATGGACTGCTACTTGTTGCTGCTACTGAGGATCATAGCTTATGTTTCTTTCTGCACTTTAGATTTTAGTTGCTTTTATGCACTTTGATTGTATTAGACTTATTATGAGTTGTGACTTTTTGAGACATTTAGTAGTTTTATCAGTTTCTATGTAGTTTCTTCTATTATCTTTTGGTGTGCTTGCCAGTTCTTAATTGATTATCATTAATTGCTAAATGCCAAAAGGGGGAGATATTTGTATATTCTTTTTGTCTCTGTATCTGTGCTTTTGGGAGAATGTTCTTATCAGGCCAACAGGATTCAAAGCAATGATTACGGGGAGCTATTTTTTAAGCTCGGCACTGATTACGGGGGAGCTATGCTTTTTGTCCTTAAATGTGTCCATGTATGAATATTGAATATACAATTATTGTTTTGTCAATTATCAATATGGGGGAGATTTTTGAGACAAAGTCACAGTCAACCAAATATTGATAGAATTGACTAAATAATACTTGTGATAATTCAATACGACATATGAAGACTACATCCAGCACAAGTCAGACGACAACTCAGTTTTGCAAATGCAAGTCATTTTTGAGTCTGTATTTATAATTTTATTGAGTCTAGACTTATGTAAGCTGAGTTGTGCTGAGCATCTGAGACTTAACCTATACCCTACCCAAAATCCAAAAGCTCCACTTACATCCAAATAAAGCCCATTGGACCAATGACCCATTCTGTGCTCTGGAGACAAAGTTCGGGCCGAACTCTGCCTCCACACAGAGTTCGGGCCGAACTCTGTCCCCTAAAAATTAGCACCCTCATTTTTAGGGTTGGCTGGTTGCAAGTTGTCCAACGGCCAAATTTTTGAAAATTTTAACCAGAATTCTGGCCGAATTATGCCTACCTGATATCCTATAAATAGGCCATAAATTCTCTCATTTTCATTCATCCAATCTTCTCTTCTCTTCTCTCTAAAGCTCAATACAAGCCATACCCTTCTTCATCTACTAGCCACAAGCTCCCTAAGCCACAAGTGCTCATCATTTTTCAGTTAGGAGTTTGTGCAAGAGTTCAAGAAGTCGCTTGAAAAATTGCAAGCATCGTCACTGCAATCTTTGCAAGAAGTTGACGTGCTCTTCTGAAGAAAAGGCATGAGGTGTAACTACTATTTCACAAATAGTGGATTTAATCCTGAGCTAGAGTTCTCAGGCCTGGACTAGTCCTCCACGAGGGAAACCAGGTTAAAATCGGCTGTGTTTGCGTATGCTTTCTTGCTCCTTATTTATTTTCGCATTTACTCTGATTATTTTTACTTGTGAAAGAGTTTAATTTTTAATTAGCTATTATCACTATAAACTCTATTCACCCCGCTCTAGAGTTGCCATCTGTTCTTCAATATATATATATATACACACACACACACACACACACACACACACACACACACACACACACACACACACACACACACATATATATATATATAATTTTCTGGTAATTATTTAAAGGTTTTAAATTATATATATAATATATATATATATAAATTATATATATAATATAATATATATATATATATATATATATATATATATATAAATATATATAAATATATATATATATATATATATATATATATATATATATATATATAAAATATATATATATATATATATATATATATATATATATATATATATATATATATATATATATATATATATATATATATATATACTGTTAGAGGACACACCCGACAACGGCCATTGCTACCTACAATGCGTCGGCAGGATGGTGGCAACTCTAGAGGGGGGTGAATAGTATTTGTGTCAATAATAAACAATTAAAAAAGCAACTCTATAACAAGTCCAGAAATCAACTACCAAGAGAGTAAGTAATCAGAGTAGTAATAAAGAAATTAATAGAGATCAGAGGAGCATACGCAAACATAGCAATTTAACCTGGTTTCTCTCGTGGAGGACTAGTCTAGGCCTGAGGACTCTTGCTCAGGATTAAAATCTACTATTTGTGAAATAGGGTATACACACGTGTCTTTACTCATAATAGCACGCCAATTTCTTACAACTTCGCAGAGGCAAAACATGGAATTGTCCAAGTGACTTCTTTACAACTCTTGCACAGAACTTCTAGCTGAATCGCACTTGAGCACCTTGGAGCCTATAAAGTTTTGCAGCTAGTAGATTGGAAGAGAAAGGCTTGGAATGTATTAGGCTTAAAAGATTGAGAGTGAGATTTGAAATGAGAGAAATCAAGCCCTATATTACTAGTCTAAGGCAGGCAGAATTCGGCCAGAATTCTGTCTCAAATATTCAAAAATTTGAACATTGGACAGCCTAGATCAAGGTTTTCCTAAAAATTAGCATCCTAAAATTTAGGGGGTATAGTTCGGCTCGAATTCTTCCTAGGGCAGAGTTAGGCCCAAATTCTGCCTAGGGCAGAGTTCGGCCCAAATTTGTATTCCCTTGGGCCAGAATGTTTATGTAGGCTAGAATGGTTTGGTTTAGTTCAGGGATTGTCTCCTTTTGTATGATGGAGCTTAGAGAAGTATGTCTAGGATTGAGATGACTTAGTGCGACTCAACGTATATGTTCCTAGACTCAAAAACATGAAAAATTACAGACTCAGTACAAGTACATTTGCCATGTAACAACTTGTCGATGACATCTGTCTTGAATTTGATATGTTGTAGATGATGTTCTTGTCTTGAGCTAGATGTGTTGTCTTGGATCATATCAGATATCGTTTGTTAATTCTCTAAATTAGGTTGGCTGTGATCTAGTTTGGTTCAACAATCTCCCGTATTGTGATAATTGACAAAATGATATTTGTATGTCGCAACATTCCTACCTGGACACATGTTGAAGGGAGTAAAGTAGTTTGTACATATGAAGTAGCTCCCCCCGTAAATAGATATGTCGGCTCCCCCGTAAATAAATATTTAGTTTTTGTCCTGGTACAAAATTCTTATCCAAGCAAAACATAATTCATAATATGCAACAACATATACAAGATCACATTAATCAAATATCTATTCTACTTCCCCATTGTCACTTAGCAAAATTAATCATAGCTCTCCTGTAAAGAGAGAAAAATAGGCAAAGTGAAGATAACAATCACACAACTATAACCAAAACCAACCATTGATAGAGACAGCTAGAAGTTTTGATAATGCAAAGTAAATAAACTAGAAGTCATGCATGACAAACTGAAGTATTAAACTAAAACATAGTGGAAATAGTACTAAAAACATAAAATGAAATAACATAACCAAAAGTGAACATCAGCAGCAGCAGGTAGAAGACTACAACCATTACGGAGCATAAGAACGGGAAGGACCGGCCGAATCAGAAGGCTCGCTGGTAGAGCGACAAGGATCAACAAATGCCATATTAGGATCCAAATACCGCAAGGCCCATGGGTCGTCAATCCGGTAGCCTTCGCGAGAAGGGTCCCGACCCGTAGGAAACGACATAGTGGGATGCTGGGCCATGTTGTACTGGATATCATGTAGGGTGTTGCTGATGGCGCTCATCTACAAAGTGGTCCGATAGTCTAGCTGGGTGTAGCGATCGTCTTCCAAACGGAAGCGATCGTGCAACATGTTGTGAATGGAGTCGAGGATGGCAAGAGGCTCAGGCTATGGGGCATCTGAGTCAGAAGATTCCTCCTCAACTGGAGCAGGGAAAACTGGAGCAGGGGCAGTCCTACGAGACATGGACAGAAAGGCAGAAGCTGCTAAAAACTGACACTCATCCAAAGGGATATTGAAGGCACGAAAGATCATAGGAAGATATATCGCATAAACAAGCAATTTTGGCTTCTTTTTTGCACAAATCATCCAATCCATCATCGTACGAGGAAAATTGAAGGGGATGGTGAAGTGAAGATAATAAAGGGCGGCAATCTCATAAAAAGTAACCTAATCGGTAGATCCTGCTTTCGGTAGGATGGAAGAGAAAATGATGCAATGAAGTTCATAGAAATGGTTGTTGAGATACTTAGCCCGAAGTTTACGAGGGCGAGCGTTGGGTTCACACATCATATCCTTGAACCCTTCAAGTGTGATACCACAAACAAATTGGAAATCCCGAGCATCAACAATACGCTCCCAAGAATTGGGGTCAGGGAGTTCAAGATATTTAGCTAGGTCAAAGTCATCAAACATAATATTAATATCGACAACCCGAGAATAGATTTTACGATAGTCATGGGTCATGTTGCAATCAAACATTTGAATTGCATTGAGGTAAATGAGTGACGATGTGGACATAAGTTCATCAAGACATAGATCCTTGAAATTAGGTTCAAATTCAGAAAATATTGTGAAGTTAATGGGATGTCCCGGCACAATACTTCGTAAGCAAAAATTAGAGTAACACTTGTTAGAGGCTTCTAACGATACAAAAATATGCTCATTATAAGTGTTGGCATTGGAAGGAGGAGGAGGATTGAATAATGGGTGAATGGGATTTGGAGGAGGAGAATGAGGGTTTGATGATGAAGCTCCTTCAGTCCTAATCCTCTTCCTTCTATTAAAAGTCTAGGAGCCATTGATAATAGTAAAAAAAGAACAACAATGGAAGTAGAGATGGAGAACTAAGAGTTATACCTCAAAAATAATGAAGGAGGATGGAAGAGAATCACCCAAAACTTAGAAATCTTGAGTTTGAAGAGTGAAGAGCACCAACAAAGAGATTTCTAGGGTTAGGGTTTTGGAGAAAAGATTTTGGAGAAAGGTTGAAGAAGACGGTAATGAGGAGAGAGAAGGCAAATTCGTTGGTTTCAGGAGTAGGGCCGGCTGCACATGTTAAATCGTAGCCCTTAGATTAAATATGATGGATGGCCAGGAGTGGCTGAGAGTTCTGGTATGTATTACACAGAGTTCGGCCCGAGTTCTGCCATAGGTAGAGTTTGGCCCGAGCTCTATTAGGGTAGTTCCAGAACTCCAACAAGAAATAAAATATTACTAGAAGAGATAAAAGATGGTCTTGAAATAACAATAATAAATTATATAAGCCAGAAAATAAATTAAACCTTACGACAAACTTTGTTAATCAATGATCAGTAGAGGTAAATTGCCTCAGGTTAGCAGTAGGGGCCGGATCCCAGCTAGCGGTAGTCCGAAGACTAGTACACCGTATTGTTCGACGTAACAAAAGGTTGAACGAACATTTTTTTCTTTATTGAATGTATAAGGTATCTATGTATAAAAAAGGAAGTCTTAAACATGATATTCTAAGTACAGGAAGAAGAAGTTTCTGGAAAAGTATGACAGTGGAGATCGAGCACTACAATGGCTCCTTTACTCCGTTGACGATCTGACGACGAATCAACCTTGCTATGGCTCTCTGTCACTTTTGATGGGACTCTTGGGTCACCGATCAAGAGACTGTCTAGATGAGAAGATCCCTTGAAGATGGTTGGTTGGTTGGTTCTTTAGTTGATAGGTGGATGAGGGTGGTCGAATCACAGCTCCTTTGAAGATTGTCGATTATCAATGTTTCCTCTTTCTTTTATCCTTCCCCCTTCTCTTTTTTTGGTGGAAGAAGAACTCCTTCTATTTATAGAGATCCGAGCACATATGTGATGTGCATTAGGGTTCCTGAGATATGAAAGAATCTACCGTCATTGCACAGTACGGCTTCTGCGGCGCTGACATGTGGCGAACATCGAGATTCCTATCAAATGAGATCTATGGTGGTTATAAACAAAACCAAAGGAGGTGACATATGGCGTGTGACAATTTGTTTGCTCAGATACAGCCGAGTAAATCTTAGAATTTTATCCTAGATTTGGAGTCTAATTGATCCTTATCTAAGATTTAAATAAATTTGATATGATATCAATCATGATTTAATCCCAATCTTATCTACAAAAGGAAGTTGAAACAAACCAATTGGGGTGGACCCATGCTTCTTGTGCCTCTGGTAAGGACTAAGTGCTACTGTGCTTCTGTGGCGACGAGTAGACCGTACTTCTGGAGACGACGGAACCTCTGTGCTTTCAGGCAACGAGTGGACTTGTCTTCGAATGAGGACGAGACTTTTGTGCGTAAAAAGCAACTTATGAAGCTGTGTTTCGGGCTACCAGAGTCACTGTGCTGTAGGCGACAAATAGGCTTGTGCTTCAGGTTGACGAGGTTACTGTGCTTTTGGAGTGACATGTTGACTTGCATTGGTTGCGATGGGAGTTCCCAAGTCTCTTGTAGAGAAGTGACTTAAGCTTCTGATCCGGAGCAGATGACTGTAACGTGGGAATGGAGATGGTGTGAGTATATTACCATCCTGCGCCTCATACGGATGCAGTTAAGTAGCTGTATCTCTAAACAGTGAAGGCGTTGGCTGCAAAAGGAAGGGTATGACACCCTTACGTATCTTGAGATTGGTACAGGCAGATAGCTGTGCCTCTGAAGTGAAGACACTGGCTTCTGGAATAAAAGAAGGAGAGGGGGCCTACCACCATCTTGTTTCTGAGGTTGGCACAGGGAAGTGGCTGCGTCTCTAGCTTGAAGGCTCTGGCTTCTTCAAAGTGCTGGGTTGCTGATATGCTTCTGAGAGGCTGTACCCACAAGAATATCAAAACATGCTTCGGTGGAAGTTAATCTTCTAGCATGTGTATCGAGAAGAAGAAAGGCTGTGCTTCGATAAAGATTACATCCCTTGTAGATCCCTTTAGGCTTATGTCAAATCTGTACTAGAACCTTTATAGAAGAACAGAACTAGTCCCTTATGTTTGGTTTTGATGTGTTTGTACTAGACTTTGGTAGACATGACAATGAAGGGACTTCTCTCCATATCTTCTGTTTGTTCTTTTTAGCACCGAGCCTGAGTCTTTTGCCTCTTCTGCGCTTTGGCAAAGGGATGCCTTCAGCTGAGATTTTTTATGCTTATAAAAGAACCCCTTCAACGTGTCCCGAACTTGAGTCAAGCTCGGGATACTTTGAAAAAAAGCATGAACACGCGCCAGGACTATAAAGGCTGGGTGATGGCTGGTGTCACGCCTAGCTCTTAGCATTAATGGTCCTGAGTCATCATTTTAGAGTATGGGCTCATGATGGCTTCTTGATATTGGAGCCTCTTGCATCTTTGCAGGTATCGTAAATCTCTTTAGCAGAGGAGGTTCAAAGTAACATTTTTTTGGTCACTCGTAGTACTGCCATCAGTTATGGAGTGGAGCTTTAGCTTAACTTGTAAGCTTCCCTCTGACCGATGTCTGGCTCATGCCTAGACCACGCGAACAACCTATACAAATGACTGTCCTTCTTTAAGAGAAGACTCAGCTGCTTCAGCAATGGCCTTGCTTGTCTGATGTTCGGCTCCTGACGACCCTGGAGTTTGCTTGAGACGACCGTCGGTGGCAAATCTTTTTATCCAAAGAAGCTATAGTACAACTACCATTGGATCTCGAGACGTCCTGCATTCTGGATGTCGTGGGCGTTAATGGTATCTCGGACCTCTGCTTTCTGGGTTAGGATTGCTTGCCATTCTGATCGAAGAATAGCAAGGCCTGCTACTGTGGTTGCTCTCGCCGGCCAGCTGGGGAGATAGGCGAGTCCTGTGCTGGTCTTCATCCCCGGCTCAGGCCTGTATCAGCTTTAGGCGGTTGCTTTCTTTTAACCAGGAAGTGATTGGCTCTGTCACCGCCTCGCCCGTGCTTTTGAGAGCTTGTACCACAATTTCAGCTTTTTTCCTTCTGTGTATGTAACTACGAAGAGTTAGTAATAGGTCTTTGTAGCCACATATTTTTATATGTAGAAGCTCCCTTGTTCCTTTTGCTTTTATCTCCAGAATAAAGAGGGAATCTTCATAATAGATTTACCTGACCAGAGGTAATATGGACGTGGTAGGCTTGATCTTTGCCGGGGTATAGAACAACAATCTAAAGGTAATATGGACGTGAACTGTTTTCTAGATCGCCGGGATAATTATAGAACTGATGTGAGAAGAACGTTTACTCAGAGGTAATATGTGACGAACAAATAGGCAACTCTAGAGGGGGATGAATAGAGTTTATGACAATAATGTCCAATTAAAAATTAAACTCTTTCACCAATAGTAAATAATCAGAGTAAATGCAGAAATAGTAAAGAGCAAGAAAGCATACGCAAACACAGCCGATTTTAACTTGGTTTCCATCGTGGAGGACCAGTCCAGGCCTGAGAACTCTAGCTCAGGATTAAATCTACTATTTGTGAAATAGTAATTACACCTCGTGCATTTTTTTCAGAAGAGCATGTCAACTTCTTACAGAGATCACAGTGGCGATGCTTGGAATTTTCCAAGCGACTTCTTGAACTCTTGCACAAACTCCTAACTGAAAAGTACTAAGCACTTTGAGGCTTAGGGAGCTTGTGTCTAGTAGATGAGAAGGGTATGGCTTGTATAAGGGTTTAGAGAGAAGAGAAGAGAAGATTGGATGATTAAAAATGAGAGAATTCAAGGCCTATTTATAGGATACCAGGTAGGCAGAATTCGGCCAGAATTCTGGGTCAAATATTCAAAAATTTGGCCCAACTTGCATCCAGCCAACCCTAAAAATTAGGGTCCTGAATTTTAGGAGGCAGAGTTCGGCCCGAACTCTGTCTCCAGAGCACAGAACTGGTCCAATGGGTAAATGGGCCATTTGGATTTTGGTGGGGCTTTTGGATTGAGGTATAGGCATAGGTTAAGTCTCAAATTGCTCAGTACGACTCAGTTTACATATTTCTGGACTCAATAAAAATGTAAAATACAGACTCAAAACATTGAGCATAGCAGGTACGAGCTGTCGTCCGTCTTGTACTAAGTTTAGTTTTCATGTGTCGTATTGAAATATTACAAGTATCATGTCGTCAATTGTATCAATATTTGGTTGACTGTGATTTTGTGTCAACAATCTCCCCCATATTGATAATTGACAAAATGATATTTATATATTCAATATTCATACCTGGACACATTAAAGAGCAGTAGCGTAGCTCCCCCGTAATCAATGTAGAGCTATCAATAGCTCCCCCGTAAACATTGCTCTGTTCCTGTTGTCCTGATAAAACATTCTTTCCCAAAGCACAAATACACAATGCTAGAAAATATGATATGATATGATGATGAATATAGCAAAATATTTTTCCCCCTTTTGGCATTTATCAAACAACCAGAAATAATAACTAGCAAGCACACCAAAAATAATAATAATAAACTGCATAAACTAATAAACGGCAGAATAAAATATCTCAAGAGTCACATAGAGAGCTTTAATACAACCAAAGTGCAGAAAAATAACTATATCAACTAAAAATCCAAAATGCAGAAAATAAACTAAGATCCTCAGCAGCAGCAGCAAGTAGAAATCCACATCCATCACGGAGCTCGTGAAGGCCCACCGTCGTCGGATGGATCAGTGAAGGAACGACAAGGGTCCACGAAAGCCGCATTAGGATCCAGGTAGCGGATAACCCAAGGGTCATCCATACGGTATCCATTGCGAGCATGGTCGCGCTCCATAGGAATAGGCATAGAAGGATGCCGGGACATAGAGTACCGAATATCGTGTAGCGAGTTGCTGATGGCACTCATCTGCAGGGTGGTACGATAGTCAAGCTGAGTCCAGCGATCATCCTCTAAAGTGAATCGATCGTGGAGCATAGTCTGTAGTGACTCAAGAGTAGCAGGAGGAAGAGGAGCATCCTGTCCAAGAGGAGGTGCGTCAGGCTCATCGTCAGAGTGCTCAGACACAGGAGGAGAGCCAATCGCCGCCTAAAGTCACCGTACCTTAGATAGAAAGACAGGGGCAGGTAGGAATTGGCACTCATCAAGAGGGACACGAAAGGCATGAAAGACCATAGAAAGATAAAGAGCATAAACCAAGGATCTTGGCTTCTTCTTAGCATTAATCATCCAGTCCATCATGGTACGTGGAAGATTAAAAGGAACATAAAAATGTAGGTGATACGAAGCAGAGATTTCAAAGTATGTAACCTCATCAGTTGATCCTGCTTTGGGCAGAATCGTGTTAAAAACAATGTGATGAAGTTCATAAAAGTAAGGATTGAGTCTTGGCGAGAAGCTTGCGAGGACGTGTGTTAGGAGTACACAAATCATTCTTAAAGCTTTCTAGGGATGACCCATCGGAGAATTAAAACTTGCGAGCTTCAACAAGTTTCTCCCATGAGTTTGGCTCCGGAATTTCAAGGTATTCGGCCAAGTCAAAATCATCAAAAGAAATATCAATGCCCGCAACACGTGAAAATAGATGTGTATCATCATGAGTAAGGTTGCAATAAAACATTTGGATGGCATTGAGATAAATGATGGAATTAGTAGTGACAAGTTCATTAAGGCATAGATTATGAAATAATGAATCATGTTGTGAAAATATGGTAAAATTTATAGGATGACCCGCGTACACGGGACGTGATCAAAAATCACTAAATCACTCATTGGAAGCGTCTAGTGATACAAATATCCGATCATCGTACGTGTTGGGGTCGAGTGGACGAAGTGGGTTGAACAACGGGTGAATAGGTTGTTGGTTAGGTTGTTCAACGGGTTGTTCAACACGAGGAGAAGCATTCGAAGAGGACGCACCCTCGGTTCGAAGTCTATTCCCTCTATTGAACAACTTGGGAGTCATCAAATAACTAAGAAAATTGAAGAAATTGGGATGGAGAGAAGTGTAAAAATATACCTCAATTTGATGATGAAAGATGAAAGAGAATGGTGAGAGAATCCTTATCCTTAAATTTTGAGAAGAAAGATGCACTAGGATGGAAGAACTAGGGTTAGGGTTTGAAGATGAGTAGTTTGGAGAAGTTTAGAAGGTGGCAATGGAGAAAAGAAAATAGGAGAACCCGATTTTGAGTGTAAGGGTTCGAATGGTCGGAATAATTTTGGACCATTGGATCAAAATTTGATCAGCGGTTGAGCCTGCTTTCGGTTCTGGAAGGACCAGACCGAATTCGGCCCGAACTCTGTGTCAGGGAGAGTTCGGCCCGAATTCTGGGTTCTATAGCCAGAACAAAAATCAGGCTAAAAAGAAGTTAAAAATAAGTGAGACAAAAAGGAATACAATAATGGATAAACGCATATACAAAATTTAAAAGTCCAAAGAGAATAGCAACAAGAGAACGCTGAATCAAAAATAAAGTTTAAAATTTTGAATTTAGCATGTAATAAAAGTATACCATGTAATAAACAAAGAATTATGCCACAATTCAATATTGTGAAGTTGCCATTGGGTAGCTGCAGGGGCCGGATCCCAGCTAGCAGTAGTCCTGAGGACTAGTGCACCGTGTCGCTTAGGCTTTTACGCCTTGTTGTCAGAAGGACCCTTTCGTCTTGTACCCATAGCAATTTCATCATAAAAAATCAAGACATAATCGATATTTATGCAGGTTACTTTAATGAATAACAGCTTCATCCAAAATTCCTAGTTCACGACAAAGAAAGTTAAAACGCTCTTCGGATAGTAGTTTTGTAATGAAATCTGCTAGCTGATGATCAGTGTCAATAAATTCTAAGTTAGTAGTACCATTTTGCTGGTAATCACACAAAAAGTGGTAATGTATTTCAATGTTCTTCGTGCATGAGTGACATATAGGGTTTTTGGTGAGTTTATAGCACTAGTGTTGTCACAAAATATAGGAATGTACATAGAAGATAAGTTATAGTCTTCAAGGGTTTGTTTCATCCACAGAATTTGTGCATAACAATGCCCAGCTGCAATATATTCAGCTTCTATTGTGGATAGTGCTACAGAATTCTGCTTCTTGCTAAACCAAGAAACTAGATCCTTTCCTAATGAATGACACGTGCCGCTCATACTTTTACGGTCGACCTTGCATTCGGAGAAATCAACATCAGAGTAACCAATGAGGTCAAATGATGTTGATTTGGGATACCATAGGCCCACTGTAACCGTACCCTTAAGGTATAGAAAGATACGCTTAACTCAGACATGTGTGATTCCTTAGGATTTGCTTGATATCTAGCACACAGACAAACGCTAAATATAATATCAGGGTGACTAGCAGTTAAATAAAGTAGACTGCCTATCATACCTCGATACATACGTTGATCCACAAGTTTGCCGCTTTCATCTGGTTCTAGTTTAGTTGTAGTAGTTATTGGAGTGCCGATTGGTTTGCCGTTGTCAAGGTCAAATTTCTTCAGTATGTCCTTTGTATACTTTGACTGACAGATGAAAGTTCTATTTGATGTTTGCATACACTTGGCAAAATTTTGACAGAGAGTTTCATCAGTAGAACCAAATATAATATCATCAAAGTAAATTTGCACTAAGAGAATAATGTCTTTGAAAGATTTTATAAAAAGTGTAGTATCAACTTTCCCTTTTGAAAAACCTTTTTCAAGCAAGAAATTGCTTAGTCGTTCATACCAAGCTCTAGGGGCATGTTTGAGTCCATAGAGCGCTTTCTTGAGCTTGAAAACATGGTCGGGAAATTTATGATTTTCAAAATCAGAGGGTTGTTTTACAAAAACTTCCTCCTTAATAAATCTATTCAAGCAAGCACTTTTAACATCCATTTGATATAATTTAAAGTTTTGAAAGTTAGCAAATGCGCAAAGCATCCGAATGGATTCCAATATCGCAACAGGAGCATACGTCTCATCGTAGTCGATACCTTCCTCTTGGTTGTATCCTTGAGCTACTAGACGAGCTTCGTTGCGTGTAACTGAACTATCTTCATTTACTTTGTTTCGAAAAACCCATTTAGTACCAATAATCGAGTGATTTACCGGCCTAGGAATAATTTCCCAGACTTGGCTCCTCTCGAATTGGTTGAGTTCCCCTTGCATGGCAGAAATCCAAAACTCATCATTAAAAGCTTCTACAATATTTTTCGGCTCAATTTGTGAAATAAAGGCAGTACTAGCAATGGAGTCTCTTAATGATGATCTAGTACTTACTCTACGCGAAACCTCACCTATAACCAAATTTTCTGGATGTGACGGCTTGAAAGATAATTTCTTTGCAAGCCCTCCAGAGAATTGGTTTGAGTGGTGGTATTCATCGGAGTAGAAGTTGATGGCTCAACATCATCATCAAGAGTAGCTGCTATACTGTTATCCTCATCGAAAGTCACATTTGTAGACTCTTCCACAATTATTGAGCGTTTGTCGAACACTCTATATCCCTTGCTCTTGGCCGCATAGCTAAGAAATATACTATCGTCAGCTTTGGCATCAAATTTGCCTAAGTTGTCTTTGGTGTTAAGGATAAAACATCGACAACCAAAAACTCGAAAATATGAAACGTTTGGAGTTCTCCCAAACCAAAGCTCATAGGGTGTTTTCTTCGTAATAGGACGAATGGGCACCCTATTTAAAATATGGCACGCTGTATTGACAGCTTCAGCCCAAAAATATTTCGGAAGTGAAAATTTATTCAGCATGACTCTAGCCATATCGCCAAGAGTCCTATTCTTCCACTCCACAACACCATTTTGTTGAGGAGTTCTTGGACAAGAAAAGTCATGATCAAAACCATTAAATCACAAAACTTTTTAAAATCAGTATTTTCGAATTCGCCTCCATGATCACTTCGGATTCGAGTAATCATGTAGCCTTTTTCATTTTGAACCTTTTTAGCAAAAATTTTGAAAACTGAAATGGCATCACTTTTATTTGTAAGAAAGAAAACCCAAGTAAATCTAGAAAAGGCATCAACTATAAAAAAGCGTAGAGTTTTCTACCAAGACTGGCTACTCTACTAGGGCCAAATAAATCCATATGAAGTAATTGCAAGGGTCTAGTAGTACTTACAGAGTTTATAGAATGAAATGAGGACTTGGTTGCCTTATTCAACTCACATTCGGTACATACCGTGTCCTTTTTGAATGTGATATCGAGCAAGTCTCTAACTAGCTTCTTAGTCGATAGCCTGGATATAGTATCCATATTGGCATGACCAAGATGCTGGTGCCATAGTAATCTTTCATCCTTGTGAGCATAGAGACATCTTCCTACACTGTTAGTATCTCTAGATAGATAGAAAATATAAATGTTATCCTCTCTTATCCCTTCAAAAGTGATATCTCCTGTTGACCTATCATAAATATAGCATTTATTTTGTCCAAGGTTAATATCATATCCATGATCAGCAAGATGACTTATGCTAAGCAGGTTATGCTTTAACTCGATCACTAGACAAACATCCTTTATTATAGGAGAAGAAGGATGACCAATAGTACCATTACCTATAATATACCCTTTTAGGTTATTGTCGAACGATACATATCCTTCTCTCTTCATCGATAGTGATGCAAAAAGATTTGCGTCTCCCGTCATATGTCGCGAGCATCCACTATCGAGAATCCACTTACTCTTAGTTGAGGAGGAAAGGTCCACCTACATCAAGAGTAGATGTGACCTTTGGTACCCAAGTTCTTGAGGGTCCTGAAAAGTTAGTTTTTGGCAACCATGCATATATATTCCTATCTACTAATCTCCTAACTCTATATTGTGGTGAGATGTGTCCATGTAATCCACAATAAGTACAAATAGCATTCCTATTTATGTTAGGAGCATGTTGATGATGTCTATATGCAGCATGGTAAGAGTGGTGTGGAGTAGCATGATGATGATGTCTATATGTAGCATGGTAAGAATGGTGTGGAGCAGCATGATGATGACTATATGTGGCTGCAGGATGATGATTATATTTATATGCAGTATGGTAGTGATTGTGTTTATGATTATATCTATGTGTAGCATGGTGATTATGTGTCACATTAAAATGATAGTTATGAGAATGATTTCTATGTGCATGTGGTTTGTGTGCTGTATGGAAGTGGGTGTACATGTAAGCATATTTGCATGCTGCAGGTGGATGACGTGTTTGACTATGTTGAGCAGTGTTTTACTTTGTGTGTGTCTCATGTTATTGGGTTTGAGGTTGAGCAACCTGTTTTCCTAATCTAGTCTATAATTTTTTAGAGACAGCGTGCAGTTCATTAATCTTAGTATTCAAACCATAAATCTTAGTAATAGAGATCTTGTGTCTTATTCTTTTCTTCAGCAATCTCCGAGTTGAGTGCTGTGATCTCTTTTGTTTGCTTTTTAATACGTGCTTCGGCATCATGTAGGCTTAATTTAAGCTTAGACACCTCATTTGTGACTTTCGTGGGTAAAGTGTTTCTAATATTATCAAGCAATGAGGAGAGTCTTTGAATCTCGACTTCATAACTTTTGATCTTCTCCTTGGCGTGTTTATATTTACCAATGACTTTCTTGTGGTCATTGAGTAAATCATTGAATGCATCGCCAAGTTCATCAAAAGTTAAATCATCGAGAGTTTCGCTAGTTACCTTGTCGGATGTTGCCATTAGGCATACATTGGCAGTATCTTGAGGAGAGTCCTTTTCTTTCTCGGAGTCACTAGCTTCGCTTTCATGCCAAATGCTTGTGTGGCATATTTTTTTGAGGAAGCCTTCTTGTATGGTTTCTCATATCGGTTACTCTTCTTTGCGAATGGACAGTCTTTTCGGACATGTCCAGTCTTCTTGCAGCCATTGTATGTTGGCTCTTCTTCGTCATCTTCTTGTGGTTCCTTCTTTCTTCGATTGAAGCGAAGGAATTTCTTAAAGTTGCGGACAAGGAGAGCTTGATCATCACCTTCCGAGTTGTTGTCATCCGTCTCTTCAGGATCAGCCCTTCCTCGGTGAGCTTTAAGGGCAATCTCCTTTGCTTTAGGAGCAGGCTCTTCAAAGTCTTTGAGGTCAAGCTCATGAGTCATCAACTTTTCCATCAAAGTCTCCATTGACATAGTCGTGAGATCATTTCCTTCTATTATGGCTGTCACCTTAGGGTTCCAAATCTTTGGTAGCCCCCTAAGTAGCTTGCGGATCTTCTCGTAATTTGTATATTGCTTGCCGAGAGAAGACAAGGGGTTGATGATGTCGAGTAATCTTGTAAACATTTGTGTGATCGTCTCATTTAGCTTTATCTTGAATGCCTCATATTCTTGAGTGAGACGACTTATTTTTGACTCCTTGACTTGGGTGGTTCCTTCATGCGTCACTTCTAGAAGTCTCCATACTTCGCGAGAGGTGGTGCATGTTGAGACCCTGTTAAACTCATTCCTATCTATAGCACAAAATAAAGCATTAATAGCTCTTACGGCTAGACTTGCCAGTTTTTTCTTCTCGTCCGAATATTTGTCATGTAATTTCTCAACGAGATCACCATTGACAACTATCCTGACAGGCTTTTTGTAACCATCGGTAACAATGGTCCACAGATCGAAGTCTAGCGGCTTGAGATAAAAGCTCATCCTTGTTTTCTAATAGAAGTAGTTTGTCCCATCAAATAGGGGAGGCCTATGAGTGGACTACCCTTCACCATGATTGGAAATCATGGATTGTGTGGTTGCCATGGATCAGCACTAGGATGTTAGTCCTTGTTGAGAAAACAGAGCTCTGATACCAATTGAAGAACAAATAGGCAACTCTAGAGTGGGGCGAATAGAGTTTATGACAATAATGTCCAATTAAAAATTAAACTCTTTCACCAATAGTAAATAATTAGAGTAAATGCAGAAATAGTAAAGAGCAAGAAAGCATATGCAAACACAGCCGATTTTAACCTGGTTTCCCTCGTGGAGGACTAGTCCAGGCCTGAGAAATCTAGCTCAGGATTAAATCCACTATTTATGAAATAGAAGTTATACCCCGTGCCTTTTCTTCAGAAGAGCACGTCAACTTCTTACAGAGATCGCAGTGGCGATGCTTGGAATTTTCCAAGTGACTTCTTGAACTCTTGCACAAACTCCTAACTGAAAAGTACTGAGAACTTTGAGGCTTAGGGAGCTTGTGGCTAGTAGATGTGAAGGGTATGGCTTGTATAAGGGTTTAGAGAGAAGATAAGAGAATATTAGATGATTAAAAATGAGAGAACTCAAGGCCTATTTATAGGATACCAGGTAGGCAGAATTCGGCCAGAATTCTGGGTCAAATATTCAAAAATTTGGCCGTTGGACTACTTGCATCCAGCCAACCCTAAAAATTAGGGTCCTGGATTTTAGGAGGTAGAGTTCGGCCCGAACTCTGTGTGGAGGCAGAGTTCGGCCCAAACTTTGTCTCCAGAGCACATAACTGGTCCAATGGGTAAATGGGCCATTTGGATTTTGGTGGGGCTTTTGGATTGAGGTATAGGCATAGGTTAAGTCTCAAATTGCTCACTACGACTCAATTTACAAATTTCTAGACTCAATAAAAATGTAAAATTCAGACTCAAAACATTGAACATAGCAGGTGCGAACTGTCGTCCGTCTTGTACTGAGTTCAGTCTTCATGTGTCGTATTAAAATATTATAAGTATCATGTCGTCAATTGTATCAATATTTGGTTGACTGTGATTTTGTGTGAACAATATGGACATGGTAGTCGCGTCTTCCAGGAATAGAGGAGCAATCTAGACGTAATGTAGACGTGAAGTGCTTCACCTACTTGAGAGAATATATAGGAGGGAGAGCGAGAGATCCCCTTACCAGAACTCATGGGCACCCTTTTTAGGGGATGTGGGTGCCTATGCTGGTTCTGTCTTCAGACGTAATACTTCTTTAGGAACTTGCCATTGATGGGCATCATTAGCAAGTCCCCATTAGGCTTAGCTAGTCGATAAGCACCATTAGAGTACACCATTTCTATTTCGAATGGTCCTTCCCACTTGGGCTTAAACTTCCCAGCTGTCTTGTGGTTCATCACCATCGGTCTCCGTACTGCCAAGACGAGGTCGTGCAAAATCTGCATCCGAGTAACCTAAGGTCAAAGGATTTGGTTTTAGGATACCATAAGCCGACTGTAGAAGTTCCTTTAAGGTATCGAAAGATACGCTTAACGGTACTAAGATGTGATTCCTTAGGATTTGCCTGATGACGTGTACAAATGCAAACACTAAACATAATATCAGGACGACTAGCAGTTAAATATAATAAACTACCAATCATACCTCGATACTTACGCTGATCGACATGTTTGCCACTTACATCAGCATCAAGCTTTGTAGATGTAGCCATAGGAGTCCCGATTGCCTTTATATTCTCGAAGTCGTACTTTTTCAGTATGTCCTTCGTGTACTTAGCTTGGTTGATGAATGTTCCTTTTGAGTGCTATTTGATTTGAAGTCCTAGGAAGAAGTTTAGCTCTCCCATCATACTCATCTCAAATTCACTCTGCATACACTTAGCAAAATCTTGACAGAGTTTTTCGTTAGTAGAACCGAATATTATGTCATCTACATAAATTTGCACAAGGAGGATATCATCATTCAAGGATTTTATAAACAAAGTAGTATCAACCTTTCCTTTTGAAAATCTATTATCAAGTAAGAAGGCACTTAGGCGTTCATACCAAGCACGAGGTGCTTGTTTGAGTCCATAAAGGGCTTTCTTAAGCTTGAAGACGTGATCAGGTTTTTGAAAATCTTCAAAACCAGGGGGTTGTTTCACAAAAACTTCCTCTTTTAAAAATCCATTTAAAAATGCGCTTTTCACGTCCATTTGAAATAATTTAAAATCATTAAAACATGCAAATGCACAAAACATGCGGATGGCTTCTAGTCTAGCAACAGGAGCATAGGTCTCATCATAATCAATTCCTTCTTCTTGATTATAACCTTGTGCCACTAGACGTGCTTTGTTACGTAGAACTTGTCCATCTTCACTGAGTTTATTTTGGAACACCCATTTGGTACCAATTATCGATTGACCAATAGGTTTAGGAACGAGTTCCCAAACTTGGTTTCTCTCAAATTGATTAGTTCCTCTTGCATGGCATGAATCCAAAACTCATCAGTAAAAGCATCATCTACATTCTTAGGTTCTATTTGAGAAATGAATGCTACATTTGCTGCTATATCAGAATCTTTAAGGGATGAACGTGTACTTACACCTTTAGATACATCACCTATGATGAGTGTTTTTGGATGATCTGGCATGA
Source organism: Iris pallida (assembly GCA_029216955.1). Taxonomy (NCBI): domain Eukaryota; kingdom Viridiplantae; phylum Streptophyta; class Magnoliopsida; order Asparagales; family Iridaceae; genus Iris; species Iris pallida. The sequence goes on along the minus strand of JANAVB010021800.1, from coordinate 13,738,865 downwards.
ATTTTAATGATTCAAACTTTTGGGTCAGATCTTTCACAAAACCCTTCTCAGTCCTTGCATTTTGGGTCAGATCTTTTACAGAACTCTTCTCAGTCCTTGCATATGTATCTTCATCATCACTGTCGCTAGATCTGTGACTATTTAACTCATCAAAAGTAACATTAATAGTTTCTTCAACAATCATAGATCTTTTATTGAAAATTCTATATCCTTTACTCTTAGCAGCATATCCGAGAAATATCTCGTCATCTTCTTTGGAGTCGAACTTTCTCAAGTTATCCTTAGTGTTCAGGATAAAACAGCGACATCCAAAAATTTTAAAGTAAGAAATGTTTGGAATTTTTCCAAACCAAAGCTCATATGGTGTTTTCTTTGAGATTGGTCGAATTAATACCCTATTCAAAACATGACAGGCTGTACTAACAGTTTCTGCCCAAAAATATTTAGAAAGATTATACTGATTCAGCAAAACTCTAGCCATTTCGCTTAGAGTATGATTCTTCTGCTCCACAACACCATTCTGTTGGGGAGTTCTAGGACAAAAAAATTCGTGGTAATATCCACTATCATCACAAAACTTTTTGAAATCAGAATTTCCGAATTCGCTACCATGATCACTTCGGATACGAGTAATCATGAAGCCTTTTTCGTTTTGTACCTTTTTGTAAAATATCTGAAATTCAAAAATTGCATCACTTTTGTTTGGTAAGAAGTAAACCTAAGTAAAACGAGAGAAATCATCAACAAGAACAAAAGCGTAGAGCTTACCGCCAAGACTAGCGACTCTACTAGGACCAAATAAATCCATGTGAATTAACTGCAAAGGTCTAGAAGTACTTACAGCGTTGATGGATTTAAAAGTAGACCTATGTGCTTTGTTCTTTTCACAGTCAGCACATACCATATCTCTCTTGAATGGAATCTCAGGGAGTCCTCTTACCAACTTCTTTATACTTAGTCGTGAGATAGTATCCATGTTTGCATGTCCTAGTCTCATGTGCCATAGCCAGCTTTCATCTTGATTGGCTACTAGGCACCTTCCTGCATTATTAGTATTCTCCAAAAAGAAAACATAAATATTGTCTTCTCTAATCCCTTTATATATGGGATCACCAGATGACATATCATATATGATACATTTATCTTTCACAAAATTGATACCATAACCATTATCTGCCAAATGACTTATGCTTAATAGGTTATGTTTCAATTCTGTTACTAGACAAACATCCTTTATTACTGGATAGGAAGAAATACCTACAGTACCATTACCAATTATATCACCTCTCAAATTATTTCCGAATAAGACATATCCTTCTTTCTTCATCGATAGCGTAGCGAACAAAGATGCATCACCAGTCATGTATCGCGAACATCCGCTATCGAGGATCCATTTGCTTCTAGCATGAGAGGGTTGAGGGTCCACCTACAAGATAAGTAGATGAATCCTTTGGTACCCATTTTCTGAAGGATCCATTCTGATTAGCTTTAGGTCTCCAGATTAAAGTATGATTGTCAACAAGCTTTCTTGCCAAACAATACTGTGATATGTGTCCATGCGTGCCACAATAAGTGCAAGTAAGTTTAGAACTAGATGTGGTCACAACTGTGTTTACATGCTTGTTTGGTTTCTTGGAGAACCTATAAGTGAAAGCATGATGATATTCATGTTTCTTCTGTGCTTTCTAATTTCTAGTCCTCTTAGGTGTATGCTTAGCATTAGGACTAAATTTAGGCTGTGTCACAGGTATTGCCTGTTTGTCTAACTTGATTTCTAACTTTTTAGAAATCGTAATAGACTCTTCATATCTAGCAGTCATATCTGAGAGTCTTTGTTCTGTTACTAGGTGCTTCTTCTTCTCTATGTCATATAGTTCTTGCATCTTGACATAGTCTCTTTCTTTCTTTTCAATTTTGAGGATAGCCTCATGATAGTCTACCTTGAGTTTGGCTATCTCTTCCGTGTTATCGGTAGTAGACGTCTCTCTAATATCTTCAATAAGATTGGACAGTCTAGCTAAGTCGGTTGTGTATGCCTTAATCTCTTTTCGAGATTGCTTATACTTGTCGAGCACAATTTTGTGATCTTCAAGTAATTCGCTAAAGGCATTTTCTAATTCATCGAAAGTAAAATCATCATATAGAGGGTTTGAAGATACCTTATCAAATGCCATAAGACAGATATTTGCATTGCCGCAGGGTCTATCCTCTTCTTCTGTATCACTGGCATCACTTTCATGGCAGATACTTGTGTTGGCATACTTTCGACCAGATGTTGCTTTTCTGCTTGATCTTGATCTGTCATATGGACTGCTTTTCTTTGAAGTTGGACAGTCCTTCTTCATGTGCCCCGTCTTCTTGCATCCAAAACAAATGGTTTCATCTTCATTGCTTTCTTGGACATCATTCTTCCTTCTGCTTGATTTCTCAAACTTTAGGAATTTTCAGAAGTTCTTCACAAGTAGGGTCTGTTCATCACTACTTGATGATTCTTCATCAGAGTTATTGTATGTTGATTTTCTTGCTTGAGCTTTGAAAGCAATAGATTGTTCTTTTGGTGTTGCTTCTTCAAACTCTTGCAAATCAAGTTCATGGGTCATCAGCTTCCCCATCAGTGTTTCCAAGGACATAGTGGTGAGATCGTTTCCTTCAATAATTGCTGTGGCTTTTGGATTCCAGTTCTTGGTTAGAGCCTGCAGCACTTTTTTGATCTTTTCGTGATTGCTGTAATCCTTACCAAGAGATTGCAAAGGATTAGTTATATCAAGAAAATGAGTAAACATCTGTGTAATTGACTCACCGAGTTTTATCTTGAAAGATTCATATTCCTGTGTCAGTCTACTAATTTTGGATTCCTTCACTTGGGAAGTACCTTCATGAGTTACCTCAAGAAGTTTCCAAATTTCGTGAGACGTCTTACAGGTTGAAACTCTGTTGAACTCCATTTTGTCAATTGTACAGAATAGTGCATTGATGGCACGAGCATCTAGACTAGCCTTAGCTTTTTCAGCTTCAGTGTATTTGTCATGAGGCTTGTCTACAAGATGGCCTTCAACCACTGTGGGTGCTGGTTTATTATAACCATCAATGACTATAGACCAAAGATCAAAGTCAAGAGATTTTAGGAAGAAAGTCATTCGTGCTTTCCAATAGGTATAATTTGTTCCATCAAATAGGGGAGGTCAATTTGTGGATTGCCCTTCACCGTAGAATATTGATTTTACGGCTGCCATATATACTCTCTGAGGTTTGTTATATAAAAATATAACCTGCTCTGATACCAATTGTAGGACCGTTGAGCACCTCTAGAGGGGGGGTGAATAGAGTGTGTGTATGCAGCGAAAAATAATCACCAATTAAAACTTTAAACTATGGCAGTGAAATAAGAGATAGTAAATATAATGCAGCAAGAGATAGAGAATTCAAACTCAGCGACACAGCGATATATACTGGTATCCCTCTGAGAGGACTAATCCAGTCTCGAGTACTCTTGCTCGATGTTAATCCACTATGGCACAAGCTTTAACTGAGAGCTTACAGTCGCTTACAACACTGTGCTTGGTGACAAGTGCACGACCGACTTCACAACACCGTGCTTGGTGACGAGCGCACGACCAGCTCCACAACAAAAAAAGTTGCTGAACTTGGAACGACCTCTTTACAACTCTTGGAATACCAAAAGACTCTAAATCAACTCTGATATTACTAGCTTTTGGCTAAGAGGTGTATAGGTATGATTTGAAAATCTTGGATCGTTTGAAAATACTTGAATAGTAGAGAAGAGAAGATGAAGAGTGAATGAATGATTTGAAATAAAAAGTTCTTCTCTATTTATAGGTGTTTTCTGGAACCGAACTCGGACAGAGTTTGGAAAGAGTTCGGATGCAGATATCTCGTAAAGAGACGTTGCTCGCAGATTTGGAGGCAACAGAAGTTTGAATACAAACTGACCGAACTCGGACAGAGTTCGGTCCAAACCCGGGCCGAACTCGGTTATGAGTTCTGTTAGGAGATTTTCGAAATATTTTATCAAAAAAATTGTTTTCAAAGATATTTTGGAATATTTTGTAAAATGATATATGATTGGTAATGGGTAGGCTTTTTAAAATGTGGACTGAGATAACCCTAAGCCAGTATTACCAATACTGATTTTATAAAATAAATCCTAGACTCAATAAAATGTAAAATACGGAATAAAATATAAAATGAGTCATCTTCAGATTTGATGATGTTGATGCTTCGTTGATGCAGTACAACGTCCGTTTGAAATTGATTTCATATATCCTGAAATGATTAGCAGCAGTTTGTATATTTTGTGTATTAACTTAAGTGCATGTTGATTATCAAAATCGGGTGTGACCATGGAATGGGCCAACAAGTTGGTCAACTAAAAGGTCTTGTCTAGGTACCTACACTTGGTTCTATAATGCATGAAACTGTGAGGTCTACTTCTTTTTCATCGATTCTTTCTAAATGTTTTCTGCTAGCGCATGTTCTTTGCTAGTACAAAGTACCAACATCTTTAACCTAGTATATAATTTGTTTTCATGTTCAAAGTTTTCTTGCTTATAGATGATGTTAATACTAATATCAAATATTCTTATTACAATTTCAGAATTCTGAAGAAAAAATCGAGAAGAAAATAGTTAACGAGCGGATTGCAAGGTTATGTGGTGGAATTGCAATACTAAATGTAAGATAAATGTATACGGAGGTAAAGGAGATGGCCCTCGAAGGGAACCAGGTGCTCCATTCCTCTTTCTTAAATTCAAAATTTAATTTCTATCCCAATCGTCAAACTAAATTTTAGTTGTGCTATATGTTACAAAGCACTGATGTTTGTTTTTCTTATTCCTAAATCTTAATAGAAGTAGTTCATGTGGGTCTGGGTGTCCCAGAGGAAGAAGTTGAGCTATTTGATGTTTATGGGTTGGAAAAGGAGCTCATGGAATTGGTGCTGAAGCATGTTCTTCCTGTCATCTTACTATATCCCGACTTCCTCACAAATAATAATCAAATGGTGCTATACTACCATTTTATGAAATATTTGTAACTTGCACATTGTTATTATTGCTCAGGACTTACGCATGAGTAGACTTGAGGATGAGCTAGTTGCGGCTAGCAGTGTGACAGTAAATATACTGAGTTTCTGTTTATGATATGATTCGTTTTGTCTATTTAGGAATGTGGCTTTGATATAACGTTTATTTTCACTTATGTCAAAGTTTCATTTTTTATCTTATTTTAGACATTACATCTTTACATTCATGTAAAATTGTGAACATAGTGTAACATTTGTTCTCGCTGGCTGTTAACTAACATTGTAAACCTTCTATCAAAAAATAAAAAACTAGTTAAGTCCCTATTCTAAGAAGATCTATACAAGTACAAGGATGGGTTGATTTTGAATGCAGCTAGTAACTATATCAGCAATCATCTTAATTTCTTACACTTTGATGCCAATATCTATGCCTTGTCTGTGTTGCATTGGGTGTAGGACACATATTGAATACGTACATTGCAAAAATACAATAGGACACAAAAAAAATAGATGTTGAATCCATGTTGATGTGCCTGGATCGTGTTGTAGTTCTAGTTCAAACGTAGATTACAATTATGTTACTCTTTCAAATTGACTACTTGCATGGGATCCACTCGTACCAGAATTGACTCCTTTATAGTTGTTCTTCTTATCGAGATCCTCAATCCCCAGCTAATTCGCACACTTTTTGACTTCCATTAGTATATGAGAGCCCATCCATCTTCGAAGTAACCAAAAGTTGGGGCTGGCCCTGACCCAGGACAGACCGGTCAATCACCTAGGTCGACAGATAGTGGTCCAAGGTTGAAGCTTTCACAATAACTTGTTCAAATAGCCTACCCATATGTTCTTGGGGTTGGCTTCAATTTATGCAAAGACTGCATGCTTGGTTTCTTTTATGCAACGCTTTTCCTGAACTTTGTTTCGCTTTTACTTCTGTAGTTGAACCGGGCAAGCAGGTTAGGAGTGCAATCAGGATAAAAAATAGCACCAAGTCTCTGGTAGCATTTAAGGTACTCGCTGAATTTTTGCCATCAATTTTGAGCAATCTATATATGTTTTAGTTTTGTTGTATGTTTGCCATATGGATCAAGTTCTCATAACTCTTATATTTTCCTAAAGATATTCTCTAGGTCTTATTGTTGTTTAAAGACTCTTACCTATCCATTAAATTTTATGTGTTGTGGATTTGTGTAGTTTCAAATGACTGAACCTAAAAGCTGCTTTATGCGACCTCTTGGGGCTATTCTTTCAGCTGGCGAGAGCATTATCGCAATCGGTACTTTGACCTTCTATTATGTCATATGATTTGTAGCACTTGAAGCAACAAACTTAATAATATGACTTCTTTTTAACTACCACTAAAGTTTGTTATCTTATTAGTATATGAAGGAAAAGAATATAAAGAATATTACTTACAAAAATTGCAATCAAAGTTCAGGCATTGGAGTCAATGCCCTCCATTGCCACAAGTTGTGGACTTGCTAAGTATGTATGGATATGAATGGATCACTAATAAATTCAACTGACAATGGATTCCAGTTGTTTGGTTAATTATAACTCATAGAATTTTAGGCAATTTTCTATTGATAGCTAACTTATAAATTCAACAGCTTGTTTATTAACCAGGAACACTAATGTTTCCCCCCTATATTTGTGTAGGTTGGATGAAGTAAGAGGATTTCTGAGGAGCTTTGGTTGTGGATAGGTTCGAAGGGTTCGAGCTAAATTTTGGATGTGCAACATTTTGGATATATGTATGGAAACAATTAAACGCTGACTACGCTGTTAATATTTAACTTTGGAGAAATTATGAAAGATTTTGAATGTTCTTGACCGTGAAATTAATGAATTTACTTATGTTCGAAATTCATTCTATGATTGATTCGTCGAGAAGCATTTAAATTTTTGAATACCCGCATTCTGTGTATGTATGCAATAGATATCTGTGGCATTCTGTATATCTGCAACGCTATTTTGATGTGCTGCAATACTATTTTGATGTGAATTATTTTTTTACACTAATGCATTCTGCAATAGCATTCTGACATGCTATTGGTGCACATATAATAGCGCAAAAGAAACGCTATAAAAACCAATTTGCATCGAAAAGCTATTAACAAATAATAACATACAGGAACGCAATTAAACATCAACAGCATTCACGAACGCTATAAATAACTTATAGCGTTAACAAAGGTTATTAAGAAACTATAGCGTTTGTAAATGCTATGTAAACTCTATTGCATTTGTCACTGCTATAACAACCCTATAGCGTTCATGGACGCTATATTAACTCAATAGCGTTCATGAATGCTATTACTTTTCTATAGCGTTCTTAAATGCTATAATGCTGGTATAGCGTTCTTAAATGCAATAACCTGTCTATAGCGCCATGGAACGCTATAATCCATCAATAGCGTTCATGAACGCTATAACTTTATAGCGTTCTTGTACATAGGGCAATTATAGCAGGGGCATTTATAGCGGACAAAATACGCTATAATAGGCATTCTACAGCGTTCTGAGCACGCTATCGTATCTCATATCTGTTGTAGTGCGATGCAGTACATTTAATATTAAAGAAAATGCAGACATGAAAGGTATGAAACTTGTCTTGGTTGTATTCTCGGCGTGGAAAGTAACAGCTAGAAGGTAACGACTAGGGTTTAGGGATCCGAACCTACATAATCGTAACACCAGATTTAGTAGCTAGAATAACTAAACTCTAACTTGAGGACAACGCTAACTAGTTAATTAAGAGCTAAGTCTGGTCGGTTGAAACAACCTAAATTGTTTAGAAACGTAGAATATATTAATATTTTAAGAGTAGGTTTTATAAACTAATACTAAGTGACAAAATAATCGTTTTAGTAAAAATACATGTTTTTACTGTAATAATTAAGGATAAGAAAATAGCTATTTAATCGTATTATAGAAATTAGTATTTTATGTAATTATCAAAATACGCAAAAATATAATTTCTTACTAAAGAACCATTTTTGACTATTATTACCAAAATAAGAAAATAATTATTTTAACTGCCTTACCAAAAATAGTATTTTATCAAATTATGATTTTTCTCCAAAACTAATATTTTTAATATTTTTAATCAATTCGAAATCATTTTCCGACTATTATTACTAAAAAATACTTTCTTTCCAAAAATAATCCACTAATAAACATTTTATCATTTTAAGAGAAGTTTATATACTTTTTACTTATGAAACTAATTATTTTGCTAGTAAAATATTTTAAACTCATTCTTCCATATTTTTCCTAATAAGTCGAAAGTTTACTATTTTTATCGTATAACCAAAATACTTTATTTATTAGATTATCATAGCAACCATTTTAACTAATTTATAAGAAAGACTTATAACTTATAATTATCTGACAATAACCTACAAGGATAAATCCTAATAGTCATAATAATCACAACTATTTTCTAACTATAACTTAATGCTAACCAATAATCCATATTAATAAATTATCTACTAAGCAATAATTGGTTAATAACAACCAAAACTAATTATCCTAAGTTGACAGTAGTTATTTATGTCAACCTGGTCGGACAGATAGTGGTCTTCTGGTACAAAAATATTCTGACGGAAGGTATACCAAAATTTGTACGAAGGAGCACCAAGGGGAGGCTTCGGACTCGGAACGGGGCGTCGGAAGCCGAATGGAAGCCGGACGAGAACACGGGGTACGCGGGACGCACGGACACGAGGTCGCGAGTGCGCGGAAGCACTGGTGGATCCATGCGGGGGCACGCGAGCACTGTCGGCCGACGGGGCCGTCGGGGAGCTGTTAGCGCAGTGGGAGGCGGCGTGGGGGTGCTGCCGACATGGCGGAGCTGGCAGGGAGGTCACCTGCATGGCGGGGCCGGCGGGGAGGTCGCCAACGGCTCAGGGCACCGGGCTGGTTCGGGTCAACGGTACGAAACGACGGGGTGAGGGGTTTAGAATCGACGGGGGCGACGAGGTGAGCGCGGCGGTTGTCGCGGATCGGGATTTGGTGGAGTGAGGAGGAAGGGAGATGGATTTTTTTGGAAGAGGAAGGTGTGAAGGTTCTGGTGAAGGAGGAGCTTCTGTGAAGAAGAAGGGTTACGGAATATATTCTGTACGTGAGATTTTCTCATATCTGTAGATAGGGGGTCACGCGCGGAGCTCGCGGGGGAATGGGTACGTGGGGTAACGGTTAGTTGAGTTAATGGGTTTGGGTCAGGTTGTAAACTAGTGGGTTTAAGTTAAATGGGTTTTGGGTTTAAAATAAGAAAGCATGCATATATTTAATACTCACAAAATCATGGACTTTACAACCTTCTCTCCTTAGAAAATTTCATCCCCAAAATTTCAACCAATAATAAAAAAAGAGGGGCTAAAATATACCTAGAAAAGATGAGCATACTTCTCCCTCCTCTCACTTCCAGGTAGCCTCGCTTGGGGAGTGGTAACGCCAAGCTATCTTGACTAGTGGGATCACTGCGTGCCTCAATCTCTTCTCCATGCAGTCTATGATTTCCACTGGTTGCTTTGGCACGGTGAGGATAGGTCCAACCTCCAGTTCTGAATGATCCACCACGTGGCTCGGGTCTGGTACATAATGTCTCAGCTGCGATACGTAGAAGATGTTGTGCACGCCTTCGAGACTGAAAGGTAGATCCACTTTATATGCTACTTCTCCGATCCTACTCAGTACCTCAAACGGACTAATATAGCGGGGACTCAGCTTTCCAGCCTGGCCGAATCTGATCGTGCCTCTGGTGGGTGAAATTCTGACAAATACCTGATCTCTGGCCTTAAACTCCAAGATTCGACTCCTGTTGTCTGCCCAATGCTTTTGTCGGTCCTGTGCAATCCTTAGCATCTCCCTGATCATATTAATCATCTCGGCTGCATATGTAACCATCTCTGGCCCTAACATAACTCGATCACCAATGTCGTCCCATGCTAAAGAGTGCGGCAACGACGTCCATATAGCGCCTCAAACGGTGTCATCTGAATTCTGGCCTGGTAGCTATTTTTGTAGGAAAACTCTACCAGATGTAGGTGATCTTCCCAAGATCCTCCAAACTGTAGGACGCAAGATCTCAACATATCCTCAAACGTATGAATAGTCCTTTCGGTCTAGCCATCGGTCTGCAGGTGGTACGCCGTGCTGAACTTCAGTTGTGTGCCCAAGCTTTCCTGCAGGCTTTTCCAGTAATATGAGGTGAATCGGGTATCCTGAAAGCATACAATACTGACTGGAACTCTATGAAGCCGGTATATGTTTTGCATATAGAGGGCTGGTAACCTTTCAGTGGATAAACCAACCTTGAAAGAAATAAAATGTGTAGACTTGGTTAGTCTGTCCATAATTACCTAGATAGCATCCTTCCCTCCATGGGATCTAGGTAGCCCTGTTACAAAATTCATGGTAATATGTTCCCATTTCCACTCCAGAATGGAAAGCGGTTGCAACATACCTGCTGGTCTCTAACGATCTGCCTTCACCTACTGGCATATCAAAAACCTGAAGACGAATTCCGTCACGTCTCGCTTCATTCCAAGCCACCATACATGTGTCCTCATGTCCTTGTACATATTGTTCGCTCTTGGATGTATAGAATGCTGCGACTGATGTGCCTCCTTCATCAGCTTGTTCATCAGCTCGCTAGGAGGCACACAAAGCCTCGTGCCATGCCTCAAAGCTCCATCACCAGCTATGAAAAATCTGACAAGCGTTCCAGCTAATACTTAATCTCTCAACTTGCATATTATCTTATCCTGGAACTGAGTCTCCTTGACTCTGCTGATTAGACTGGACTGTACTTGTAGTTGCATCATGGGCGAGTCCATGTCTGGTACAAATGCTTCCTTCCTAAGCTTCAACATGATTTCTTCTGGCAGCACAATCTCCAACCCGAGCTTCTCCATGTCTTCTAGCAGATGATGGTTTTTCGTTAAAAACATAGCCATCAGGTACCTGCTAAGTGCATCAGCAACGACATTAGCCTTAGCTAGATGGTACTGTAAATTGATATCAAAGTTCTTCATAAGCTCCAACCACCCCTCTAGCGCATGTTGAGCTCCTTCTGAGTGAAGACATACTTGAGACTTTTATGGTCTTTGTATATGTCTACCTTCTCCCTATAAAGATCATGCTTACAAAGCTTCAGGGCGAAGATGACTGTTGCTATCTCCATGTCATGCGTCGGGTAGTTCTTTTCATGATTCCGTAATTGTCGAAAAGCATAAGCAATTATCTTCCCATGTTGTTGTAGCACACAGCCCAATCCTTTGCCTGAAACGTCGCTATAGATAGAGAATCCACCTGATCCGGATGGTAGCATCAATATTGGTGTTGTTGTCAACCTTCTCTTCAGTTCCTCAAATGATGTCTTGCATGCTTCGGTCCAAACAAGCTCTTCGTTCTTCCTGGTGAGCTTTGTCATAGGCTCAACAATCCTTGCGAAGTCCTTCAAGAACTTTCTGTAATATCCTGTTAAGCCCAAAAAAACTTTTGATCTCCGCAACTGAGCTAGGGGTTATTCAAAATTCCGTTGTTGCTATCTTCTTAGGGTCTACAGATACCCATTCTCTTGTGACAACATGTCCAAGAAAATCTACTTTATCTAAGAAAAATGTACACTTGGGCAGCTTACCATATAGCTTCTCCTTCCTCAAAGTCTCTAGGACTATCCACAAGTGCTTCTCATGCTCTTCCTGGGTCTTTGAGTAGATCAGAATGTCATCGATGAAGACAACGACAAACTGGTCTAGGTACTCATGGAAGATCTTTTTCATGAGATTCATGAACACTGCTGGGGCATTAGTAAGTCCGAAGGGCATGACCAAGAATTCATATTGTCCATACTTGGTGTTTAATGTTGTCTTCGGAATATCCTCCTCTCGTACTTTGACCTGGTGATATCCCGACCTGAGGTCAATCTTCGAGAAAACCTTCGCTCCGCTCAGCTGATCAAAAAGGTCATCGATCCTGGGAAGATGATACTTATTCTTGATGGTGATGTTATTCAATGTCCGATAATCTATACATATCTGCACGGTTCCATCCTTCTTGGGCATGAACAAAACTGCTGATCCCCAGGACGAAGTGTAACGCCCCAGAACCAGAATACTGGAGAGCCGGGGCGTACATAGCCAGCTACGTATATTGAAGTGCAACCCACCTCGCTATACGGTCATGGCTGTCTAGATACATGAGGGTTTAACTACAAGCCAACAGTCTCCTATGGTCATGAACAAGTCTATTGTCTCAATCTCAAGCAAGCGATAGTTGTTACAAGATGTCAGAGCACCAAATATATAATAGCAAGGCGTCCCATACATTACATATTGGATGATCATGATGCTAGTCATACAAAATGTCAAGACTAACAAGAGTTTAGTCATACATGATCAACCCTAGGATCTGTCATTCATGTTACAGCCCGTAGGCAGACAGTAAATAAAGGTACAATACGAGCTAACACGTGCTCGCCGGCTAAATGCCTCAAAAAAATAATTTTTTACAATAAAGTGGGAGGACAAAAAGAAACCCACTCGTTGCCAGGGTTACGCCTGGTGGTCACCATCTGGCTGGAAGACAGGTGGACCCTCTGGTGCTGCTCCGATATCTAGTCACACAAAACCAGCTGGATCAGACCCCAGAAAGAGCAAGTGCCACAAAGGAGGCTTCACTTAGGAATTAAAACTAGCATATCACAAATAAATAGTAAAGGTCATTAAAAGATACTGATAATAACTGAGATAACAATAATAAATTGAGCACGAAGAAACCAACCAAGTAGCCAGACTGCAACCCTTAAACCAAACAAGGACAGGGATTGCAATCCTTTGCCTGAATAGAAACCCGCCTCAATTACTATTGATAAGGTAACAAGACAATAAACGAAGAGAGGACACAGAACTGCTCCGGGAGCCAGGTTACAACCCTTAAACCAAACAAGGACCGGGGTTGTAACCCTTCGCCTGAACAGAACTGGACCCCTGATCTTTATTGTTAAGGCCAGTATAAATAATCATGCTTTTGAAGTAAGGTAAAACATGACGAACATGGCATGGGATTGCAATACGACAATAAAGGAAGAAAGGACACATAACTGCTCCGGAAGCCAGGTTACAACCCTTAAACCAAACAATGATCGGGGTTGTAACCCTTCGCCTGAACAGAACAGGACCCCCGATCGTTATTGTTAAGGCAAGCATCAATAATCATGTCATGTCACAATCTTGTACAGGATCAGGATAAGACTAAGCTGGAATAAACTCCATCCAATCAATCACGGCCAATCAAGAGTACGGCTTGATACTTTTAACTAACTAGGGTTATCACAGGCCTAGTTACTAGTAAGATGCAATGAGATTATCCCAACAGCCACAAGCCCTGCAGACCATCCGGTTATCCAGGTCGAATGTCCGTTTATGAGGGATGCAACACGTGACAGTGTGCTGAAAATGTGCCCTACTCGTCGGTAGGCTACAAGTCCACTTAGTACGCCCAGATAATAGGATTACCTGTAGCTGGAAAATCTCTTCATGACTACTGAATTATTCTAGTTTATTAGCCTTAGTCGATTACAGTGGGTACCCCTGACCGTGGTACTCAGGGATCCCCATCCTAGACATGATGCAAGACAGTGCCAGTTTATTTGTACAAACACAATCGCCCATGGTGTCCAAGTCGTTCCTACTTGTCATGTCAGGCTAGCTGTCGTAACAGCATGTCGAGATATATCATGTCAGTTTACTTGTCAAGAGTGCGCCACAGCGGGCCACTATCGTGTTCTATTCTTACATTATCATGAATGAAAAAATTTTGCATAAAATAACTAATAACATATTTTTGAAGCCAAGGAAAAGACCTACAACTTTCATGTTGGGAGTTGGAAGAAATTCTGGCCACAATTCAGCCAAATAGGACTTGAAATAGCAAAAAACAGCCAAAATAGGCACTATGCGGCACTATGCAGCACTATGCGGCACTCCCTTAAGGGGCTGGATACTATGCGGCACTATACAGCACCCTTATGCGGCTGGACACTATGCGACACTATGCAGCACCCTTATGCGACTAGACACTATGCGGTACTATGCAGCACCCTTATGCGGCTGGACACTATGCGGCTCTATGCAGCACCCTTATGCGGCTGGACACTATGCGGTACTATGCAGCACCCTTATGCGGCTGGACACTATATGGCACTATGCAGCACCCTTATGCGGGTGGACACTATGCAGCACTACAGCACTCTTATGCGGCTGGGCACTATGCGGCACTATTTATCGTCCCTACCAAAATCAGTACAGATGAACAAAGAAATGGCCAAAAATACTTTTGGCCATAACTTCCTCAAAACAAATCGAAATCCAACTTTTCAACGGTCTATGTTGGATAAAATCGAATTCTCTACAACATGGAACAATCAAAACATGAAAATAATAAAGTTTAATAGATCAAAACCCAAGAAAACCGAAAATAATATAAACTTAGATCTACAAGAAAATATCAGTCAAAATAGAAAATGCCAAGTTTCAAAGTATCTTAGAATCTCGCGAAGAAGACAATAGAACAACAAAATAAAGTTTCTCCATGAAGCAAGTTGCACTTGCCTAAGCTTCTCTTGGTAGGTGGAGAAGTTAAGGGGAAGAAGATGAAGAAATAAATAAAAGTAAAGATGAGAGAGAAAGGGGGTTGGGTTTTAAATGATGATGGTGGTGGTAGGTAGAGATTTTCTTTTGGTTCATGATAAACCCAAAAGCAAACCAAACCAAGCTAAACTGAACCAAGCTAAGCCATAACCAATGAAATGCCAAAATAACCATGCCAATGCAACATGCTAAAAATAAAATCATGACTAGCTAACCATGACTAATAAAATACGGACCCAAAATATGTACACGTATACGAAAATATGTAACACAAAATTCGAGGGTGACAACTCTACCCACCTTAACAGAATTCCGTCCTCAGAATTTAATTAAAGAGGCTAGAGGTGTCAGGACAAGTTACACTATCAGATACAATCTACAGCTAAGCAATCAATCAAGCAATCAAATATGTAAGCAAGGATTCGAAGTGTAAGGCATAAGAAAGATATTATACCTCATGAATCAAACAGGTCAGGATATCGCGATCGGATATCATCCTTACGCTCCTACGTTGACTCACCCAAAGAGTGATGACCCAAAGCAACTCGGATTAACTTGATAGTCTTATTCTTGTGTGTCTTCTCTCTTCAGTCCAATATAGACACGGGCCTCTCCTTATACGAAAGGGTGGTACCAACAACCAATTCTGAATGATCCAGGATGTGGCTCGGGTCTGGGATATACCGTCGCAGTTGGGATACATGGAATATGTCATGCACCTCACGTAGCGATGGTGAAAGAGCGAGACGATAGGATACATCTCCTACTCGCTCCAGAATGTCAAATGGCCCTATATACCTAGGACTAAGATTTTCCTGTATGCCGAAATGAATGACGCCACGATTAGACGAAATCCTCAGGAATACATGGTTGCCGACAGAAAACTCAAGCGGGCGCCGATGAGAATCGGTCCAATGACGCTGGCAATCTTGGGCAACTCGAAGATGATCTCTGACTCTCCTGACCACCTCAACGGTCTGAGCAATCATTTCTGGACCGAGCATCTGCCTCTCTCCGACATCGTCCCATGCTAGCGGGGATCGGTACTTCCTACCATACAGTGCCTCGAACGGTACAATCTGGATACTAGCCTGAAAACTGTTATTGTACGAGAACTCTACCAGGTGCAGGTGATCTTCCCATGAACCACCGAAGTCGAGTGTACAAGATCTCAACATATCTTTCAAGGTTTGTATGGTACGCTCTGACTGACCATCTGTCTGTGGGTGATACGCTGAGCTAAACTGGAGGCGAGTCCCCAAACTCTCTTGCAGGCTACGCCAAAAGTGCAACGTAAATCTTGAATCTCTGTCCGAGGTGATACTGACTGGTACACCGTGTAATCTAACAATCTGCCGGAGATACATCTCCGCTAGCTGAGCCGTCGACTGACCAACTCTGAACGGGAGAAAGTGAGCCACCTTCATGAGCCTATCTATGACAACCCAAATAGGGTCTCTGCCAGCCGGGGATCTAGGCAATCCAGTCACAAAATCCATGGTTATATGCTCTCATTTCCACTCTGGAATTGGCAATTGTTGAAGTAGTCCAGCTGGTCTCTGATGTTCAGCCTTAACTTGTTGGCAGACTAACTAACGAGAGACAAACCGGGCTATCTCCCTCTTCATGCCATTCCACCAAAAGTGCTGACGAATATCACGATACATCTTTGTGCCACCGGGATGAATGGAATACTGTAAACTGTGGGCCTCTGCCATGATCTCCTGTCTGATATCTCTACTGGGTACACAAAGACGCGTACCATGTCGAAGTGTACAGTCTTCATGGATACATAACTCTGGTCTTCGTCCTGCTTCACACTCTGCTCTGAGTCGCAGAAGCTAGGAATCTGCCGACTGCGCCATCCGGATCCTCTCGACTATGCTGGACTGAATCTGCATGCTGGCCATTAATGCCATACTGGAAGGGAGGACAACTTCTATACCCATCTTCTGAAGATCGGCTAACAGCTCTGGTTGTGCTGTTTGGAAATAAACTCCGGCTCTCCTACTCAATGCATCTGCAACAACGTTGGCCTTCCCAGGATAATACTGCAAGTTGATGTCATAATCCACAAGCAGCTCTAGCCATCTCCTCTGACGTATGTTGAGATCCTTCTGGGTGAACACATACTTCAGAATCTTATAGTCGGTGAAAATCTCCACCCTATCTCCGTACAAGTAGTGCCTCCAAAGCTTAAGTGCAAACACTACTGCTGCCAGCTCCAAGTCATGGGTTGGGTAATTTTTCTCATGATCGCGAAGTTGTCATGACGCATAAGCTATTACCTTCCCATGCTGCATCAGAACACATCCTAATCCTCTGCCCGAAGCATCACAATACACCGAGAACCCTCATGTTCCATCTGGAAGCGTGAGAATAGGAGCCGTCATTAAGCCTTGCTTCAACCTCTCAAAAGAATCCTGGCACTCTGCTGTCCAAGCAAACTGTATATCCTTACGGGTCAACTGGGTCAATGGCGCTAAAATTCGAGCAAAGTCTGAAACAAATCGCCGGTAGTAACCGGCCACTCCAAGAAAACTACGGACTTCTGCCACTGTGCTAGGTACCGACCACATTTCAATGGCCACGATCTTCTGGGGATCCACTTCTACTCCTCCTCTGGTGATGATATGACCCAAGTACGAAATGCAATCGAGCCAGAACTCGTATTTACGGAACTTGGCATACAACTGGTACTCTCTGAGAATCTGGAGGACAACTCGAAGATGCTGCTCATGCTCCGCCTCACTCTTACTGTAGACCAGGATGTCGTCTAGGAACACAATCACGAGCTGATCCAAATAAGGCATAAAGATACGATTCATGAGGTCCATGAATACTGCCGACGCATTGGTTGCTCCAAATGGCATCACAAGGAACTTCCAATGCCCATATCTCGATCTGAACGATGTCTTCGGGATTTTCTGCTCTCTGACTCTGATCTGATGGTATCCTGACCGCAAGTCGATCTTCAAAAATACTGACGCCCCTTAGAGTTGATCAAACAAGTCATCTATCCTCGGGAGAGGGTATCTGTTCTTGATTGTCACTGAGTTCAAGGTACGATAATCTACACATAATCTGGATGTACCATCCTTCTTTTTTACAAGAAGCATCGGGGCTCCCCAAGACGATCCACTAGCACGAATGAATCCCTTGGTTCTGAGTTCTTCAATCATCTTGTACAATATCTCTAGCTCTGACGGCGCCATCCTGTAGACTCTTTCTGACACTGGGGCTGTCCCGGAAATCAAGTCGATGGTAAACTCGATCTCTCGCTCTGGCGGCATCCCTGAAAGCTCTTTTGGGAAAACATCTGGAAACCTTTCAACTATCCGAGGTAACTGTACTACTGCTACTGACATTCGCAATACGGGAGGAGAAGGTTCAACTTCACCTCGGGTGAAGGAAAACTCCGGCTCGCCTGGAATGCTAAAAATAACCCTATCAATGTGGCAGTCTATCCTAGCATACTGGTCCATCAACCAATCTATCCCTAGGACCACATCATAATCGGCCATCGGAAACTCTATCAATCTAGCGGGAAATTCTCTACCGCTAACTATGATCCGACACGAGGAAAACACTCTATCTACTCCCACAAGTCCGTTACCAGTAAGTATATTGAGCCTTACTGATAATGACTCGGGCTCCAATCCTACTTGTGTCGTGAATCGTGCCGACATAAATGAATACGAGGCACCAGAATCAAATAATACTGAAGTTGGAAAGGTGTTGACGAGAATAGTACCTGCCACTACCTCACCTGGTGTTATTCCTTCTTCTTCCATGGTCAAAGCAAGCACTTGACCATGTCCTCTGGGTACGGGTCCCTTCTGCTAAAAATTCCTCTGCCTGCTCTGGATCAGGGCTTGGACTTGGGCATACTGCTGCGGTCTCTGCTGCTAGAATGCCTGGGCCTGCGTCGGCAATGGCCTCGGGAACGGGTACTACAGCTGCTGCTGCTGCTGGACTGGTGCTGGTCCTCTAACTAAAGGACTAGAGAAGGCTGACGAACTCCCCCTGTTTGGGCAGTTTCCAACCCTGTGGTCCGGGGCACCACAAACCAAGCACAAATCCTGTGCTCTGTGACACTCTGATACCACGTGCCCTGGCTTCCCGCAGTGTGAACATCCCACTGCGGAAGACTGCTTCTGCTTCTGCTGCTGAGGGTGTGTCGGGGTTGAATGCTGAACCGACGTCACTGAGGCCGCCCGCCTCGGAGTTCCAATGGTCAAAGCCTTGGCTGTCGGGGCTGGTGCTGAAGACTGATTCATCTGGCTGTGAGATCTCTTCCGACCTTCGGCCCTATCTACGATTCTGGGAGGTATACTCATGCCTCCTAGCTGCTCTCAATACTGCATCAAAAGTCTGATGCTCAAACTGCTCTACCGCCAATAGAATCTCTAGGTGGAGGCCCTGCTGGAACCGCTGGGCTCTATCGAACTCGGTTGCCACCAAGGTGGGAGCAAACCGATTAAGCTTGGAGAACTCGGCCGCATATCCATCGACCGTCTTGCCCATCTGCTTCAGATTGGTGAATCTCGTCTGTAGGTCGTACCGAGCTACAGCATCAAAATACTTGGTCTGGAATCTCTCCCTGAATACTGCCCATGAAATAGGGGCCACTAATCCATCGGCCTGCACCGCCGACCAGCTGCGGGCAAGATCCAATAACTGCAGGCACACAACGGCCACCTTCTCGTTCTCTGGTGTCCTGTCTGCTTCTAGAATCACCTCTGTGTCCTGAAGCCATGCATCTGCAGTGATCGCATCTTCACTGCCGTCTAAGAAGGGAGGGTTCATGCGCTTGAAGCTGTTGGCCACGCTGTTACCCTGATGACCTCCTCTGGTCAAAGCGTCTGCCACCGCCTGGTGCAAGGTATCTCCACGACGATCCTAGGAGACTAATAGTGACCTGATGAGGCCCACCAAAGTACCATCATCAGGCTCTGCAGGCTGGACGGGCTGAACTGGTGGCTCTCCTCCAGTAGGCATGACTCTGGAGGCTACTGCTGAATGCTGGGCTTGATCTCCAGGTTACTACTAGTCCGCGAGAGGTGCTCTGCCTTGCTGATCGGCAGGTCCAGGAACAATGCCGCTGAAGAAGATGACATAAGAAACAATAAGGAAGGACCAGGACAGATCAACGATACAAGCATGTGATCAGGTCAAGATTACAGGGATTCAGAAGATACGAACAGAGATCAAGGGCGAGTACTGATTGAGGCATCTATTCGGTAAACCCTCACATATCTTAATTTATAAGACCTGCATGGGCCACCACTTAAACCATGTAATACCCCAGAACCAGAATACTGGAGAGCGGGGGTGTACATAGCCATCTACGTATATTGAAGTGCAATCCACCTCCCTATACGGTCACGGCTGTCTAGATACATGAGGGTTTAATTACAAGCCAACAGTCTCCTATGGTCATGAACAAGCCTATTGTCTCAATCTCAAGCAAACGATAGTTGTTACAAGATGTCAGAGCACCAAATATATAATAGCAAGGCGTCCCATACATTACCTATTGGATGATCATGAAGCTAGTCATACAAAATGTCAAGACTAGCAAGAGTTTAGTCATACATGATCAACCGTAGGATCTGTCAATCATGTTACAGCCCGTAGGCAGACAGTAAATAAAGGTGCAATACGAGCTAACACGTGCTCGTCGGCTAAACGCCTCAAAAAAATAATTTTTACAATAAAGTGGGAGGACAAAAAGAAACCCACTCGTTGCCAGGGTTACGCCTGGTGGTCACCATCTGGCTGGAAGACAGGTGGATCCTCTAGTGCTACTCTGATATCTGGCCATACAAAACCAGCTGGGTCAGACCCCAGAAAGAGCAAGTGCCACAAAGGAGGCTTCACTTAGGAACTAAAACCAGCATATCACAAAAAAATAGTAAAGGTAATTAAAAGATACTGATAATAACTGAGATAATAATAATATATTAAGCATGAAGAAACCATTCAAGTAGCCAGACTGCAACCCTTAAACCAAATAAGGACTGGGGTTGCAATCCTTCGCCTGAATAGAAATCCGCCTCAATTACTGTTGATAAGGTAACAAGACAATAAATGAAGAGAGGACACAGAACTGCTCCGGGAGACAGGTTACAACCCTTAATCCAAACAAGGACCGGGGTTGTAACCCTTCACCTGAACAGAACTGGACCCCTGATCTTTATTGTTAAAGCCAGTATAAATAATCATGCTTTTGAAGTAAGGTAAAACATGACGAACATGGCATGGAGTTGCAATAAGACAATAAACGAAGAGAGACACAGAACTGATCCGGGAGCCAGGTTACAACCCTTAAACCAAACAAGGATCGGGGTTATAACCCTTCGCCTGAACAGAACTGGACCCTCCCATCGTTATTGTTAAGGCAAGCATCAATAATCATGTCATGTCACAATCTTGCACAGGATCAGGATAAGACTAAGCTGGAATAAACTCCATCCAATCAATCACGGCCAATCAAGAGTACGGCTTGATACTTTTAACTAACTAGGGTTATCACAGGCCTAGTTACTAGCAAGATGCAATGAGATTATCCCAACAGCCATAAGCCCTGCAGACCATTCGGTTATCCAGGTCGAATGTCCGTTTATGAGGGATGCAACACGTGACAGTGTGCTGAAAATGTGCCCTACTCGTCGGTAGGCTACAAGTCCACTTAGTGCGCCCAGATAACGAGATTGTCTGTAGCTGGAAAATCTCTTCATGACTACTGAATTATTCTAGTTTATTAGCCTTAGTCGATTATAGTGGATACCCCTGACCGTGGTACTCAGGGATCCCCATCCTAGACATGATGTAAGACAGTGCCAGTTTATTTGTACAAACACAATTGCCTACGGTGTCCAGGTCGATCCTACTTGTCATGTCAGGCTAGCTGTCGTAACAGCATATCGAGATATATCATGTCAGTTTACTTGTCAAGAGTGCGCCACAGCGGGCCACTATCATGTTCTATTCTTACATTATCATGAATGAGAAAAACTTGCATAAAATAACTAATAACATATTCGTGAAGCCAAGGAAAAGATCTACGACTTTCATGTTGGGAGTTGAAAGAAATTCTGGCCACAATTCAGCCAAATAGGACTTAAAATAACCAAAAACAGCGAAAATAGGCACTATACAACACTATACAGTATTATCCGGCACTCCCTTATGCGGCTAGACACTATGCGGTACTATGCAGTACCCTTATGCGGCTGGACACTATGCGGCACTATGTAGCACCCTTATGCGGTTGGACACTATGCGACACTATACAATACTCTTATGCGGCTGGACACTATGCTGCACTATGCGGCTGGACACTATACGGCACTATGCAGCACTCTTATGCGGCTGGACACTATGCGGCACTATGCAGCACTCTTATGCGGCTGGACACTATGCGGCACTATGCAGCACTCTTATGCGGCTGGACACTATGCGGCACTATTCATCGTCCCTGCCAAAATCAGCACAGATGAACATAGAAATGGCCAAAAATACTTTTGGCCATAACTTCCTCAAAACAAGTCAAAATCCGACTTTTCAAAGGTCTATTTTGGGTAAAATTGAATTCTCTACAACATAGAACAATCAAAACATGAAAATAATAAAGTTTAATAGATCAAAACCCAAGAAAACCGAAAATAATATAAATTTAGATCTACAAGAAAATATCTGTCAAAATGGAAAATGCCAAGTTTTAAAGTATCTTAGAATCTCGCGAGAAAGACAATAGAACAACAAAATGAAGTTTCTCCATGAAGCAAGTTGTACTTGTCTAAGCTTCTTTTGGTAGTTGGAAAAGTTTAGAGGAAGAAGATGAAAAAATAAATGAAAGTAAAGATGAGAGAGAAATGGGGTTGGGTTTTAAATGATGATGGTGGTGGTAGGTAGGGGTTTTCTTTTGGTTCATGATGAACCCAAAAGCAAACCAAACCAAGCTAAACCGAACCAAGCTAAGCCATAACCAATGAAATGCCAAAATAACTATGCCAATGCAACATGCTAAAAATAAAATCATGACTAGCTAACCATGACCAATAAAATACGGACCCAAAATATGTACACGCATACGAAAATACGTAACACGGAATTCGAGGGTGACACAAAGCTCCATCTCTGATAAATCCTTGGGCCTTCAGCTCATCTATCTGGTCCTTCATCTCCTTAGCCTCTTTAGGGTTGACTTTGTAGCTTCACTGTGAAATAGGGGATGAGACAGGTACTAGATCGATGGGGAACTCCACGTCTCGATCAGGGGATAACCTGCGTAGGTTGTCGGGAAAGACATCTAGGAATTCTGCTATCATGGGATGAAGGGGTCTAGAATCTTTTGTGATGGAGGTGTAGGAGACATACCCCATGCTCTCTGGTGTTCGAGCTACTTCAAACTCAGGTCCTCTAGGTGGACTAAAGATAACACAACCTCGATGACAGTCTATCAGGGCGTGTTGCTTGCTCAGCCAGTCCATTCCTAAGACTACATTGTAATTAGGGAGAGGCATAACTAGTAGGGATGCTAGGAAGGTATGACCTGAGATGGTGATGGACAGGTGCAAGTCTCTGTGATGGGGATAGGTTCCCCTCCGGTCATTACTTTACAGATTATCTTACTACACCCTACATCTATATGATATGCAACAATAAAATCTGATGATATAAAACTGTGAGATGCTCCAGAATCAAACAAAGCTAATGCCGGGTATGAATGTAATAAAATAGCACATACGATGACGTCTCCATCAGGTTTTGGCTCTGCTTCAGGCTCCTCAATGGCCAAGGCAAAAGCTTGTCCAGTCCTATGCTGGTTATAGCACTGCTGCTGAGTAGGTAGTGGGGCCAGCTCTAGCTCTGTTGAATGCAATAGGACAGTCCCTGACCTGGCAGGTGGAAGACCCGCAAGTAAGGCAGTGTCCCGACTTATTCCTACAGATATTCGCTGTGTGCCCGGGTCTCTTGCAGTAGGCGCATGTGACATTCTTCAGTTGGTTCTGGTAGGGTGCTATGTGTTGTTGTTGCTGGTGAGAGGACCAGTTGTTGTTGTTGTTAGGCCTCTTGAAGTTGTCGTGGTGGTTGCTGC
Source organism: Iris pallida (assembly GCA_029216955.1). Taxonomy (NCBI): domain Eukaryota; kingdom Viridiplantae; phylum Streptophyta; class Magnoliopsida; order Asparagales; family Iridaceae; genus Iris; species Iris pallida. Next base: position 13,715,056 of record JANAVB010021800.1, on the reverse strand, counting down.
TGGATCCTGGGTTCTCTCTCTTGGTTCGAGTTGACGAGCTGTCCTCCACATCTTGGGGCATATTCAGCATCTTGTCGTACATCCTTGCTCCATTTGCAGCGACCATGTAACAAATTTCTTTCTGCAGTCCGTGCCAAAACTTCTGGGTATGCTCCACTAGGTCTGCTACCAGACGAGGTGCAAACCTGCCGAGTCGGTTGAACTCGGCTACATACTCTTCTATGATACGATCCCCATGCTTCAAGTCATGAAACTGCCTTCCTATGGCTTCTAGAGCAGCTTCTGGAAAGAACTTTCTCTTAAACAGCTTCTTGAAGGAACGCCCAAAGGTTTCTCCAGACTGGAATCTTGGCTCATTCTTGTACCATATGCTAGCCAGATCCTAGAACTGTAGAGATACAGCCTCTACCATGAGGCCGGGTGGGATTCGAGCAATACTGAGGATTCGCTCCATGTCATCCAGCCATTCGTCCGCATATATGAGGCCTTCAGTTTACTTGAAAGGCTGCGGATTCATCTTCTTGAAGCTTTCAATATCTCCAACTTTCTCCTGGATAATAGACTACCAGTCAGAATTATATTTCTCTAATGAAACATAAAACTTATCAATTTCACTTATCTTACCTTGACAAGCCTTGGTTTCGTCTGTGATGAGTCAAGCGCTGCCATGGTGACATTGTGGGCGTTCTCCATGCCCTCCCTCATGATCGCAGTCTGTTTGCAATTAACTTCTACTTGAGCCCTTCGGGCCTCACGTACTCCTCGTAGTAAGCCTACGAGCTCGGCGGGGTCCACTGGCACTGGTGAAGCAGTTGGAGGATTTACGTCAATAATCGAAAGTATGGGTCTCGATGGAATCGGTACAACTGCTTGTATAGTGGAGGTGTATGCAATACGGGGAGTCCGTGCAGCACGGGGAGTCCGTACAGTATGGGGAGTCTGTGCAGCACGGGGCTGAAGTGGAGAGGGGTCTGATTGAGCCTGGGTAGGGGTATTCCCGGAGGAAGAAACCTCTTCGTTAGTAGGCCCAAAGCGAGTCGTCTTCCCTTTTGCCATCTTCTGAAAGGTTTGGGTACAAACATAAGCAAGGTAGCCTGTAGGACTATAAGCAAGCAAAAATAGATATTTAAATAGATAATTTCAGCCCTATGTTTTAACATGGTGAATATAAGCTAGGTGTTCTAGTTGTTTTTAGGGTCTGTTTTCCTAAAGTCTCATCTAGACTTAGGTCAAATTACAAATCTGCATGCTGGTCTACACTAAGTTGACTAGACCAATTTACAGAACTGACCTGCATGGGCCACCACTAAAAATATGTCACGATCCGATCCCAATGTAATGGGTCTAGTCGGATCATGCCCAGCCTATACAGTTGTGAGACGGCGGCAGTAAGCTGTATCAAGTAGTGAACACTAGCAGATAAAAATTTAAAGCAGGAAAATAATATTTTATTAACCTGGAAACTGGTCTGAAATAAAATAAATATAAACAACAAACATTCATTTATTACATAGTTTTATTTGTAACAAAAAGGGGAAATAAACTAGTCTAAAGTGCAACTAAAACTCTGGGACTCCCTGATATGGTTCAGCTACCTCGTCAGGGTTCGAACCAGGCCCGTAGTAAGAGCTAAAGGGAGATCCTCGTTGTTGCAGTCACCTAAAAATGTTGGATCTCCAGTCAGGAGGGAGCAAGAAACATATTTCCACATCTAACATTCTAAATAATAAATAAATAAAAATCAAGACAGTTTGAAAGCAGTATATATTTTTGATAAATAATAATAAAAGACAACATGCAATATCTCAGGAACTATAATGATGTAATTCTATAATAGTGTTGTGAGTATATAACAGAATTTATGACCAGCTAGATAGAGACAATATTTATACTAGCATTATGGCCAAAATGATAGTATACAGTACGGCTCAACCACCTGTACAGTAGGGGTTAGCGCGTAAGAGGCAATCGGTAAACAATGGCTTTGGTCACAGACGTATACTACTCCCCCAATCAATTCCCGAGTCAATGAGTCAATAAGCTAATAAGGCAATCAATCAATCCATCCGTCGATGTGCAGTCCGAGAGGGACCCACTGTGAATAAGTGTTACTAGCAGTACATTTAATATTAAATAAAACGCAGACATGAAAGATATAAAACTTGCCTTGGTTGTATCCTCGACGTGGAAAGCAACAGCTAGAAGGTAACGACAAGGGTTTAGGGATCCGAATCTACATAATCGTAACACCAGATTTAGTAGCTAGAATAACTACACTTTAATTTGAGGGCAACGCTAACTAGTTAATTAAGAGCTAAGTCTGGTCGGTTGAAACAACCTAATTTGTTTAGAAACGTAGAAAATATTTATATTTTAAGAGTAGGTTTTATAAACTAATACTAAGTAACAAAATAATCATTTTAGTAAAAATACATGTTTTACCGTAATAATTAAGGATAAGAAAATAGCTATTTAATCGTATTATAGAAATTAGTATTTTATGTAATTATCAAAATACGCAAAAATACAATTTCTTACTAAAGAACCATTTTTGACTATTATTACGAAAATAAGAAAATAATTATTTTAACTGCCTTAACAAAAATAGTATTATATCAAATCATGATTTTTCTCCAAAACTAATATTTTTAATATTTTTAATCAATTCGAAATCATTTTCCGACTATTATTACTAAAAAATCTTTCTTGCCCAAAATAATTCACTAATAAACATTTTATCATTTTAAGAGAAATTTATATACTTTTTACTTATTAAACTAATTATTTTGCTAGTAAAACATTTTAAACTTATTCTTCTATATTTTTCTTAATAAGCCGAAAGTTTACAATTTATATCGTATAACCAAAATACTTTATTTATTAGATTATCATAGCAACCATTTTAACTATTTTATAAGAAAGACTTTTAACTTATAATTAACTGACAATAACCTACAAGGATAAATCCTAATAGTCATAATAATCACAACTATTTTCTAACTATAACTTAATGCTAACCTATAATTCATATTAATAAATTATCTACTAAGCAATAATTGGTTAATAACAACAAGAACTAATTATCCCAAGTTGACAATGTTTATTTCTGTCACCCTGGTCGGACAAATAGTGGTTTTCTGGAACAAAAATATTCTGGCAGAAGGTATACCGGAAATTTGCACGAAGGAGCACCGAGGGGAGGCCTCGGACTCGGAATGGGACGTCGAAAGCCGACGGGAAGCCGGACGAGGACGCGGGGTGCACAGGACGCACGGACACGGGGTCGCGAGCACGTAGGAGCGATGCTGGATCCACGCGGGGGCGATGGCACTAGGGCACGCGAGCGCTGTCGGCCGCCGGGGGGGCGCCGGGGATGCTGTCGGCCGCCGGGGCCAGCGGGGAGGTCGCCGGCGGCTCGGGGCGCCGGGGTGGCTCGGGTCGATGGTGCGGAACGACGGGATGAGGGGTCTAGAATCGACGGGGGCGGCGAGGTGAGCGCGACGACGGTCACGAATCGGAATTTGGTGGAGTGAGGAGGAAGGGAGATAGGTTTTTGTGGAAGAGGAAGGTGTGAAGGTTCTGGTGAAGGAGGAGTTCTGTGAAGAAGAGGGGTTACGGAATGTATTCTGAACGTGAGATTTTCTGAGATCCGTAGATAGGGGGGTCACGCGCGGGGTTCGCGCGGGAATGGGTACGTGGGGTAACAGTTGGTTGAGTTAATGAGTTTGGAAAACGTTGTAAACTAGTGGGTTTAAGTTAAATGGGTTTTGGGCTCAAAATAAGAAAGCATGCATATATTTAATACTCACAAAATCATGGGCTTTACACATTCTAACTGTAACATTCAGATATGTTTGACATTTTATTTTTTTACTGTTCGATTTTTTTACCTCAACTTTATAAATGAAAATTTTTAAATTCATTTTAAAATACATTGAACCACTTTAAAAGAATATATCTGATAATACAAGTATTTAAATTGTAATTTAGTACTAAAAGATATTTTTGAAATAGTCTCGTTATATTTTAAAATTGACAAAAAAAATATTAAAAAATAATAATTTATAAAATTTGATTGCCAAAATCAAACGGTAAAAAGTTAAATTTTCAAAAATGTTCCAAATACCATAAACATAATATACCTTCAACAGACAGAATGGAGGACGGTGCCGGAAATGTCAGCCCCGTACTGACCAACCCACATTCTCCACTATGTGTTGTGGTCCAATTCACTGTCATTTCCGTCACTTTCAGATCGTTATGCTCATCCAATTTCTTATCGTGCCTATTGTGTCAGAATAAAGTTTCATGATTCTTATGGGTTCGTGGATGTGGTAATGTTTCTTTTCCATTCACGAAATAGTTTTTCTGGTCGTGGACGTTCGTCACGTTTTTTATTTTGGTTGCTATAAGTTGTTGGAGTATCCCTTGTGTTTTGATCATCGTGTGCAAGTTGCCAAACTTTGTATCATGAAAAGCTGGAAAAAAAAAATATATTAGTTCATGACTCACTATTGTAAATATGACTTATCATGTGCCCATCTTGAGTGCCTTGACATTACCTCGCCTTATTTTAATAATGAATCATGAATCTAGATTGCTATAATAATTAATAAATGCGAGTGCAAATTAGAGAGGCTTTAATTATAGCAGTAAAATGTCACTTAGACCTCGTTTGTTATTTTTTTTTGATTCTTTGTTTTTTTTTAAAAAATTATAATTTTCATCATTTTTTTTTCGATGTTTGGAAATACCGAGATTATAGTCGGAATATATCTTTACTTTTCATGGTGTTTGTAAGAAAATAAAACAAAATCAAGTCAATTTTTCAATAATAAACTCGTGCTAATGAGAAAACTTATTACTCATGAATATTTTAGTCTAGAAGTTATTATGGATAAAAATGGTAAATAATATTTGTGAGTAAAGATATTTTAGTCAAAAAAATTGTAATAAATGTAGGAAAGTTGGAAGGAAAGTGATTACTTAGATGAATGGGGAGAACCATTTTCTCCCTATTTTTATAATCTTTGGTAATCATTTTTCATTTCCAACTTCTTTCCTTTGGCTTCTAAACACAGAAAAGGAATAACTTTTCTTTACCAAGTTCAAATTCTGGTAACCAGACGAGGCCTTAGTGGAATAACCAATAAAAGATGAGGACTCCAACGACATCCTTTTGAGTTACACATCAATTGAATGACCAAGGTACAAAAGGAAATCCAATTCAGGGGCCTACACCGTATAGTCAAACAGTACTTCTGCACAGATCGACGGAAGAAATCGACGAACAAATCACATACATATGCCGGTCTCCCATTGGCCAGATTTGTGTGGTTGATATTAGCATGAGGGATGCTGGCGTTTGGTGGAAACAAACCGACCAATGGGGAGGCAACATGTGACATTGGTTAACGCGTCGGTTTTTTCCTTTGTTTCGTTTAGAGTTCTTAAAGGAAGTTGTTATTGACACTCCCAAATATCGTCGTACACTCCTTTTAATTTTTTATTATTAAAATTCTAAATCTATTTATGCATTAAATTCGACATTAATTTGTGCATGCATAGAGGAAGGAGTACATGATAACATTTTAGGAGTGTCAACAATGTTAATGCAGGAACAATTTTAGAATTTAAATGATAGAAAATTAAAGAGGAGTGCATGATGGCATTTTAGGGGTGTCAATAACGACATCCTTCTTAAAAAAAGTCACTTATTCTTAAAAAATAATATAATTATAATTCACACTAATTAGTATTTAGGGGCTGTTTGGTTCAAGTTTTAGAGACTTAGAAATGAAGTTTGGATTCCTTACCCTTGTTTGGTAGGTGTGGGGATGGAAAATAGGAGACTTTAGATTCTCACATATGTAGAAAGTAAAACATAATACTTTTCTGGAAATGTTGGTTAGGTGTATTTTTTTTTAAAGGTAATGCCCTCAATGACACCAATTGAATTTATGTAATAATCACATAATGAAATTAATGAAAGAATATTTATGAAAAAGTAAACAAACTAATATTCCTATTATTGTCTGAACTAATCATGGGAGTGAAAAAAATTATTTTTTGGGCTATATATTTCCAACATAACCATGGGTATAGGAATATTGAATTCCTTCGCCATAGGAAAGGATGGAAAGTTGATTCCTAGGTACAACCCCTTAGACTCTAGATTTTATATCAATTTAGAGTTTTAAGTCCTGATATGTTCAATTGAAAAGTTTGGACATTAATTTTTTCCCCACTATACCTTGAACATGAGTACAAGTGCAGCAACCAACACATGTTGGAAAGTATGATATAGTGGGGAAAAAATAGATCAAAAATAAAAAAAAATTCAAAAGGTCCAAACTTTTTAATTGAGGGCTTAAACTCTAGACTGATATAAAATCTAGGGTCTAAACGCTAATTAGTTCTTAATTTTCATTTTCATTTTCATTTTAGTTATATCATATGTGAGAAAATTGATATTAATAGTGATATTTTGATGTTATCACTTGGTTTTCTTACTATTTTAGATTGTGAACACATATATTTCGACGGTTAGACCCAAGTGCCTAGGTCCAAATTCTAACATAATGAATTCAATAGACTAGCCTTCGTGTTCGACTCGTATGCGAGTCTACAAAATTAGTTAATTAAATGCGATTGGGAGATAAATATCGATAGAGATATTTATGCATATTCTACTATCATATTAAAACCCAAAACATGGAATGCAAGACAAACTTTAAAGTTAGCTCTACACATGTTATAAATGGTTGAGAAATCTTCTTCATGAGGTATGAGAACTTTTTAGCCTAAACTCTGTCGAAATTTAATACACACCTCATATCTTAGCCTGATTTGAGCATCAGAGTGACATCAAAGGAGAGTTTCCTGCCTTTCTTATGTTTTGTTCTTGAGAGAATAAAATGAAGGAGTTGAAGAGGATCTTGAAGCCTTTTAGATGAAGGAGAAGAAGATGCCATATTCAACACATGAAGCTTTCTGTCATGTCCAAACCAGAATACTAGAGAGCGAGAGCGAAAATAAGCGAGCTATGCATATAAGAGTATCCCAGTATCCTGAGATAAGGTCACGGTTGTATAAGACATGGGGGTTACTATACAATCCAACAATCAATATTAGTCAAACAATCCTAGGTGTTTCAATAATAGGCAAACAAAGTAGAGTACAAAATGTATGATCTTCAGACATAAAATAGTAAAGTGTTCCAAATTATGTATAAATGGATGATCATGGAACTAGTAATACAAAATGAAGAAGTAACAGGAGTGTAAGTCATACATGATTATCTCTAGTATAGTTTGGAATATACACAAATCATGTCAAGCCCGCCGGCTAGATGTCAAAGTCTAAAGCATGAGCTAAACATGTGACTAATGACTAAACACCACAAAAGAATATGCACAAATTTTGTTTAATTTTTATTCTAAATCTAGCTACTTATTTCAAATTTTGTTTAAATATTGAATATATAAAAAAATGAAGCGATTCTGACAAAGTAGGACTCATAACATTACAAATCCTTTTTTGTTTATATGATATAAATAAAATTTTATTCCATTCATTAAAATACTTTCAAAAGACATTCTAAAATTGTTTAAAAAACATGCCCATGAATTAATATTTTTACTTTCAACAACAACATAAGCAATTGAATATAATTGATAGTTAGGTTCATGAGCACAAGCAATAAATAAGATACCTTGATATCTAGATGAAAGGAGAGTAGCATTATTACTAATCACAGGTAAAAATCTCCTTGAAAAACTATCAATGCATGCCTTGAAACAAACAATTTTTTTAAAGCTATTATTTTTGTAGTCTTTATAAAATATTTGTTATCAGAATTTGTCTTGGTAATTGTAAAATCATACTTTTCAAGACTACTATGTACATCAATATAACTATTATTTATTTCAAATAAAGTACTTTCTTGAGCTTTCCAAGCTTTGGAATATTTAATACATATTCGATATTCTCTATATATATCATTTACAACATATGATGGACTATATGATTGGTTATCTCTAATTTTATCAATTATCTTACTTTTAACCCATGATTAGTAGTTAATCGATGACACGTTGTTGTAAGTCCTCATAAACAAGAATGCCAATTTTCTAAAGTAGAAATAACATATGTTCCACCTTCACCAGTAGTTTTAGTGTATACTATCAAATTATAACTTGATTAATTACATTTATATACAACTCCACGGGCATTGTTTAATGTAGCTGAACAAGTAAAATTATGTTTAATTACAATATCACTAATAAAATTTCTAAATTTAGAATAGTTTTTAAATGATTTTCTGACGAATAATTTGAAAGAGAACTCTAGAGGGGATAAATAGAGTGCAGCAGAATATATTCAACAAAAATTAAGTTTAATTACCAACTATCGAGCAATATATCAAGAATATGGAAAGTAAACGCTAACACCGCGATATATACTAATTTTTCTCGTGGCGGACTAATCTAGTCTCGAGAACAGACTTCTAACCAAGATCGCAACTTTGGCACACTAGAAGGCTGGGAGTTGATTTCTTAGTGATGGAAAGGTTAAAACTCGGAATAGATAAAGGTTTAGAATGTATTTGTGTATAAAAATGGAAAATTCCATGCATATTTATAGTTTCACTAGGAACAAGTTCCGGCAGAGTTCGTCCCCTAACGTTCATAAATTCAAACGTTAGTTCCTGGTATTCAGAATGAAGAGGCTGACTAGGTAATTAGGTTTTACCCTGACCGAGTTCGGCCCTAGTTCGGTCACCGAAATTAGAGGTTTTGCATCAGGTTTGTATTTGTGAACTTGTTTATATGGTGAACTGAAATGTAGTGGATAGGATTGGGTTTTAAGCTTCCTAGTGCCAACTTCAAACACGATATAGATTTGGTCCTATAAACAAAGATAAAAGACAAAAGAAATATAAAACTCCAGACAACCTTGTAGCACGAGAATAGTTAAGAAAATACAGTGCTGACTTTGTGCTGATGTATAGACTACTTCATATTGAGTCATATCAAGTCATGTTTCAACTAGTATCAAAATCAAGTTGACCAATAACTATTTTGCCCGACAATCTCCACAATTTTGATAATTGACAAACCATGGCCGATACGCGATACATATGACAAAACTATGTCGGTACAAAACTTTCCATAATTTGTGCGCATTTGTCTTATATGTTTCAGTAGTTATGTTGGTTTCTCCCCTTTTGTCACTTCACTGAAGTGGATAGCTCCCTCGTAAGTGATGAAACAAGAGACAAATAGAGAAACAAAAGAGTGAAGAAACATACACAAAATATAATTAAAAATGAACAACAATTGCTAATAGACCTCAATAAATATTTTCTTTATAAAGCGACGTTGATCAACCATGGGTTAGTTGTTGTAGTCAGTTTCTAGCTAGCGGTGGTCGGAAGATACTTAAATACCGTGTTGCTTAAGATCTACTTATACCTCATTTACATGGCTCTTTCAGTATGTCCCCAAAAATAATCTCTACTTTAATAAATGAAGATTAAAAGGAACTTAAGCAATGTTATACATCTTCAAAATTCCTAACTCTCTACGAATGTATTAGCAAAATATATATTAAAACATGCTACATTATACAATTTTAGCCATTCTTGGAAGATTCAATTAACATGTTACCAAAGTGGCTCAAGTGGCCACACTTGTGTAATATCTCAGTCCCAAAATACGTAGAAATAGGAATACGTATACATGTCATCTACGTATCAAGTGGACTCCAGTCTAGCTCGAATACGTATAAGTTGTCTTAGTTTTCTAGTTCTATCTATCAAATCAACTAATATCTATCTCAATCCACATGATATATAAAAATTAAGAAAAACAATGTGTCATGGTTTGCAGTCCAATAACATATATATTTGAGTAGACCTGTAAATAATATAGGTCTAGAAAACTAGGATAAAGAGTAGAATACAAGTAAAGGATAAAATATAAAATTAAGATAAATACCTGAATCGAAAATAGTAACACCTCCATGCTCAGCGTACTATTTCTACAGAACCAACACTTGGAGAGATTACTAGGTCCTCACGGGACATAGTAAGGTATAAAAAAATTACAATGTAACAGTAACGAAAATATGAACTAAAGGGTAACTACTATAACCAGTCTAAGTGATATGCACGTGAGAACACGTTCTGGATATCAGGTTCTGGTCACTCAGGCTTACAAGCTCCTCAACAAGAAAACACCAAAGGCACTGTGTCATGGTACCTTGCGTAAGCAATAAATAACACAAGTGCTCTGATATAGATGGCAAGAAATAGTATAACAACCAAGTCCCAAATATGGAAACGATGTAAAGCAATAAAATAGCCTGATATGTCGGTAATGTTTTTTCCACCCCATATCTAGTACTAGCAAGTCGATTCAATTCCAGTATATTAAGTCACAAGTGCAAGTAACAATCTAGTATCCTATCACGAAGTCCATAACCACGAATACTCATGTATGACTCTGTATCATGAATCGTATCAGTATTCTGTCATCTATCGTGTCAATGAATATGAATAACATAAGTCATGCCTAGTGCCGATATACAATATCATTAGAAAGATATCAGCACCCGAGTTCGAATGCTATACCGACCAATCCTATAAAGATGATGAATAGGAAATAAATGTGAAAATAAACATGAATGATACAAAAAATCGTAACATTGATAAGGTACATGCGAACTGTCATCCGACTTCGATACCCTCGGTCACACTATCTCGTATTCTTGAATAAATATACAAACTACCAACCAGCGACATATCGATGTCACACACACTATATTTACAGCGATACTACATTTTTTTTAACTAGACTAACCATATATAGCTATAGCTAACATACCTAGTATAAAGTCACCATGATAAAAATAATATTTTTATAAAGTAAAAAATATGATATTTAATTCTAGAATATTTATTTAAAAATTTTAAAATCAATTTTAGACTAATACATTTTCAAGAAAAGCAAATATCAAATAACTATATCAAACTAGTATCAACATGACAAAAGTAATATTTTATAAAATAAAAATATAGTATTTAATTCTAAAATATTTTTTTAAACAATTAATAATTATTATTTAACTATAATATATGCTAGAAAACTAGCCTCTAATTAGCATACCAAACTAGTATCATCGTAAACCAACTAGTCACCCAATTGGACCTAAAAATAAATAAATTTTAAATAATTATTAAATCTGGAATAAATAATCAATAAATAATAAAAAATATAATTTTTACAACGAAGGACACATGAATAGCATTTTACGAAAGTACTACAAAGTTTTAGGTTCGAACAGAATATTAGATTCGACGAAATTCAACATTCGACAACTTGTACGATGGAAAAAGATCCGATGTGTCCGATACCTAACGGATAGGTCGATACCGATCCGATATGTGGCTGATACCTAACGGATAGGTCGATACCAATCTGATACGGCCGATACCACTCCGATATGTACCAATCCGATACGACCGAATACCAATACTCATAGGAATGGTCTGATACCAATCTCAATACCGATACTGCTAGCGTTGGTTATTACAATTAGGTACTAAATTAGAATGTTCTTATTATTTATGATTTTTAATACTTGTATTTACAATATATATGATATATAAATGCAGAATTGGTTTGAACAATGAGTCGATACTTAATTGACCGTTTGTGGATGTATAATATGTGACATGAGAGCAGGATTGGTTTGAAGGATAATTTCAAGGCAGGCGCCGAGGAATTTCTAAGTTATGCTAGTAGCCAACCTTATTTCATGGACATGAGTCACATAAAGTGCTCTTGTGTCAAACGAATAATATACCATTCAAAGAGGTTGATCTCGTGAGACAGAACCTCTACAAGAAGGATTTTATTCCGAACTACAATAAGTGGATGGCTCAAGGAAAACATTTGGTTCCACAATATCAGTCCTCCTTCAATATAGTGGTGGAAGAGTCCACTCTCGGAGATCACTTCGAATATCAGCATCAAAACTTGGCATGTGAGTTGGTATTTGATGCGGCCGGTCCAAGTTTTGATGCAAAGGAGTTCTATGATATGTTCAAGCATGTCGATACTCCGTTATACCTAGGTTGTGATTCTCATTCTGTCCTGTTCGTGGTGATATGGCTGTTGAACCTCAAGTCTGATTTTAACTTACCGCGGGAATGCTACGACCTGATTATTTAGTTTGTTAGAGAGTTATTTCCAAAAGGATCGAAGGACTTACTAGAAAACTAATACAAGTCAAAGATGATGATAAAAAAACTCAGGTTAGGCTAAGAAAATTGATAGATTGTTGTTTAACGGTTGCATATTGTACTACAAAGAGAATAATGATAAAGACATGCATTTTCTATCACGAGGACAGGTACAAGCCAATTCGGAGAAAAGAAAAATCAACTGAACGAGCAAGGTTGTGCTCCTACAAATATATACAGTTTTTATCGATCATAAAGAGGCTATATAGGATGTATATGTCTGCAATTCCTGCACAATACATGACACAACATAGAAAAGAATGGAAGATGAATGAAGGAGAAATATCTCATCCTTCCGACGGAGAGGCATGGAAGCATTTTGATCGATGTCATCATGGATTTGCTGCGGAGAGTAGGAATGTTCGGTTGACTTTATGTTGTAATAGATTCACTCCTTTCGGACAGTCGGGATCTTAGTACTTTTGTTGACCGGTGATTTTGACCCTTACAAATTACAATCTACCACCATGGATGTGCATGAAGATTCCTTACGTATTCTTGACACTAATCATACCTAGTCCAAAAAATCTAAAGGAGAACATCGATATCTAATTGCAGACTTAGGTGGACGAGTTGAAATAATTGTGGCAGTTTAACGTTCAGATGTATGATATATCCATGGAGCAGAACTTTTTGATGAGAGCGATACTCATGTAGACCATCAATGATTTTTCAGCATATGAGATGTTATCGTGGTGGAGTACTTATAATATTATGTCTTATTCGATATGTACGAAAAAGAGTAAGGCATTCCGCCTTCAGAATGGAGGAAAAGCTTTTTTTGTCACGGTCAGTTCCTTCTTGCGTCGCATCCGTGGAGAAGGAACATAGATGCCTTTAGAGCTGGTAAACAAGAACTATCTCCTCCCCCATGCCTTTAGAGCTGGTAAACAAGAACTATCTCCTCCCCCATTGAGATTAACATGAGATGTTGTTTGGTAGAGGTAGAGGATTTGTCGACTGCAATTGAAGATCCAAGATCGGGCCATCACTTAGAAGGATTCAGACATAGCCATAATTGGACGATGCGGATTATCTTTTAGAACTTACCTTATTGGAAGGATAATCTCATAAGATACAATCTTGATGTCCTGCATATTGAGAAAATTTATTCGACAATATCTTCAATACGGTGATGGATATCAAGGAAAAAACTAAAGACAATGACTTGGAAATTATTTGCAGGCATCCAGATTTGCATCTAAAACGAAGATCCAATAGTAACTAGGTCAAGCCCTCAACACCATTTACATTGAGTAGGATGATAAATTGATCATATGCAACTGGACTTCAATATTGAGATTTTCTGACGGTTACGTATTGAATCTGGCAAGATGTACAGATCTCAATGAACGAAAGCTTATGGATAAAGAGTCATGATTGCCACATGTTCATAGAGCATTTACTTTCCATCACTCTGAGAGAGATGCTGCCTTCTTAAGAATGGACTCCGCTGGCCGAGTTATTTATATTCTTCAGAGATTTGTGTTCAAGCAAGTTTATGGTACAACATATGTTGGAACTTGAGGAGAAGATTTTATTGACATTGTGTATTTTAGAAAGGGTGTCCACCTGGTTTTTTGATAGTATGGAACATTTGTCAATTCATCTGGCATAAGAAGCACGTATCGGTGCTCCCGTATATTATCGATGGATGTATCCATTTGAAAGGTATAAAATAATTAATTAACTAGTACTAATAATTTTTTATTCAAACAATTCTAAACTTCAATATATTATTTATAGATATCTACATCACCTAAAGAAGAAGGTGGGCAATAAGGCTTATGTAGAAGCTTCGATATGCGAAGCATATATTATTGAGGTGGTCTTAAACTTCTGCTCAATCTACTTCAATACTCATGTCATAGCAAACCAGAATAGAGCACCAAGGAATGATGAAGGTGAGTCGATGCACCGAATAGTAGAAGCCACACTATCTTAATGCTGGTGGCAAGCCTACAAGTACTTCAATTATGGTGGTTGGAAAACGATGAGTTTGAAATCGCTCATCGATATATATGCCTAAATAGTGGTATAAAGGAGATAAAAGATATAGAGAAGTAAGTGACAAAATCTTGATATATATTTCAATTTTACTATATACTTGTAAAATAAGTTCTCTAACTTTTTTTTATTATCACATTACTTTTAGAGCTGAGATAAATGAAGAGACCTAACAATGATGATGATGATGATCTTGCAAGAGAGGTTGATAGAAAATTTTTGTCGTGGTTCCTTAATTATGTAAGGATTAAAATTATTAACCATTCTAGATTTAATAATTTGACCAAGCTTTGTCTAACGACATTATGATACGTGATGTTTTAGATTTTTTTGTCCTGGTACACAGTTGCAGAATAAAAGACTTCAAGTACTATCTCTCGGACCAAGCAAGAGGGCATTGTGTTGGGATAGATATACCATCAACGACATCAAATTTAGAACCACTGATAAGCCTATCAATCACTCATTTTTAGATGCGGCGTCTAATTATACAAAAATAATTCGGAGTTTGTGTGAGGGGTTTAGTTTACGATATCGATCCAGAATTTGACTACTATGGTGTTCTAAGAGATATCGTAAAGCTGGATTACTCTTTTGATGCCAAAATTGTGTTGTTTAAATGTGATTGGTTCAACACAACATCCAAGCAAGGATGGAAAATTGACAAATAGTTTGAATTTATTGATATAAAATATGGAAAAATATATGGAGGTTTTGAACCATTTGTGTTGGCTAGTCAAACGTCCAATTGTACTGTACGAGTTATGCTAATCGACGATGCACTACTCGTGATTGGTATGTTGTATATAAAACTAAAGCAAGAAACATATATAATATTAGAGATCTAGCATACCAGAAGGATGAAGTAGTCATGCCTCAACCAACATATATGAGTTTGGCCGGTGTTGACGATATGGAGATTGACGTTACTATAAAGGATGAGATAGTTGACGAAGAGCTTGACATAGATGAACTACCTCATGTAGAGGAGGACTCTGAAATGGACATATCGGATGAGGAAGAAGAGTTGAAAGATGAAGGTGAAGGTGAAAGTGATAGTGAAAATGAATAAGTAGAAGATGACGATAATTCGAAAGATGAATATGTATCAGAAGATGAATCGGAAGATGAAGAAGATTAGTATATATTATTTATTTCATCAAACTATTATCATTAGTATCAAGACATGTCGGTAGTATTTTTTATCACATTACATCGTTACTTTCTGTGTATCATCACACCATTTTTTATTTTTACTAGATTTGCATTGATTATTTGTATCATCATACTATTTTTTTCTTTTAGATTTGCATATGGCGGGACGAGGCTGTGGACGACGTCGAGGATCTTCATCCCTTCCTCCTCTTCTTTCTCCTACTTTTCTAGTTGCAGATTTTGGAGGAGTTAGTGAGGATGACTTCATTGATGATGATGATGGCATATCTCTGTCGTTCACTCATTCATCTGTAGGTGGAGCTAGCCCTGATATTCCTTCAGTATGTACTCCTTGTTGGGAAAGAAGCGCGGAAACCTTTCCCCAAACCGGAGAGTACCTACGAGAGGACCGAACGATACAATGCACGAACCCAAAAACAATCACACAAAACAATCCACGCAGACACAGAGAATTTTTGACGTGGAAAACCCTTGCGGGAAAAATCACGGGACGATCGGAGTCCAACACTGAGAAGCCTCCACTAATGGAATAGAAGAATTACACCCTCTACAAACTCCTCCTGATCCAAATCGGATCCCCACAACACTCAGAAGTAAGAACAATGATTACAAGGCTACGAAGAGCGAGAACGACGAGTAGAGATTACCCATACGCGATCTCCTTCGAAAAACGACCTTCAATCCTCCGTCTTCTCTCCCGAAGTTGCAATGGCACTCTTGCCTCCTTCTCTCTCTTTTCTTCAATGTTCAACGATGAATAGGGTTAGGAATAACCTAATATTAACTCCCCTAATCTGCAGAAAAATCTGGACCATCAGATATGATCCAACGGTGAAAAATCACCCCAAATTTCCGCTCAGCCCCGACGACACAGAGTTCGGCCAGAACTCTGTGTCGGGCAACCAGAACCTACCAGCAACATTCTGGAACCAAAAAGCAGAATTCGGGCAGAATTCTGTATGGGGGCAGAATTCGGGCAGAATTCTGCCTCCCCTGTTCCAGAATGTAAAAATATGGCTCCCGAGTTTCTTTTTCGTCTCCGAATGGCCTCGTCACCTCCCCGAGCTTCTCTGACACACAGATGGCGCTCGTCGCACTCCGGGGTCTTCTCCACATAGGTTGGGAACCCCACCCACTCCAACACTCCTACTGGTGCTTCCGTTATTTCGACTGATCTAACTTCTATACTAGGGACTATACATGTCGCTCCTACTAGAAAGAATCCATATCCTAACCAGGTGGTGGACAATGACGAGTACAGATGTCGACCAGGATTTGTAGACCCCTTATTCTAACAGAGCGGCAAGGTTTTTTTTGCTCCAAGCTGGTAGAGATTTGGCCGACTTAATGTATTATTGGCTCCATGGTCCCTATCTGAACTTCGGGGACATCCCACTTGATAGACGATTTATTTGGTTAGATATGCTGGGGGTATGCCTAAATAAGATCGTATTTGTTTACAACATTTCTTAATATTTGCTTATTTGTTTTTATTTTTTTCTTATTTATCGAAGTTGTACCGGTGGCCGAATCACAAAGAGGATGTGATCCGAAAGTGCTACAAGTCCGTCGCCAACAAAAGGTTAAGGATATGATCACGACCAGAAGGCGTTAGCTATACTTGTCACGACCCGTACCCGCTTTTTGGGATACGAGTGCGTGTCCAAGCCAGCCTATGCCGCAGTGTCGACGGTATAACGCTGTCAAGGCCATGATGCTCGATATCACAAAATAATAATATACTTTATTTGCTCATTCACAAAACTAAATGGATTACAATATTCAACATTTATATTTGATATAAAGTACAAGGTCTCACAAGGAATTATAAAATGCTAATAACTGAATACTCAACCATCTAACTAGGCCTCCGCATATACCCATGTCTCCCCAAAGCTAAGATAAGTCGCGATTAACCTGAAACATGTTGGGTTACCCAGTCAGGATGGAACGAGTACAATTCACTGAATGCAGTTTAAATATATAAAAATGACTACAAGACAGAGGTTAGACATCAATTATATATTTTAAAAATAAAAAAAGATGTGAGAAAAGACGCAAAATCAACAGCAAATAAATAAACTAAAAATACCTTCCCAACTGTTAGAAGTACCTTTGATATGTGATCGATCTGGGACACTACACCGCGACGTCTACGAGGTCTACTTGCATGAAAAATAAACAATGTCTACTTGCATGAAAAATAAACAATATCTACGAGGTCTACTAGCAGAAATTAAACAATATCTACGAGGTCTACTTGCAGAAATTAAACAATATCTACGAGGTCTACTTGCATGAATTAAACAATGTCTACGATGTCTACTTGCATGAAAATAAACAATGTCTACGGTCGGATCACACATCCTTGGTACTTCTCATTCCCGACTCAACAAGTTATGGCAAAATATAAAAATGACAAAAACCACATAACCAATGGCCAAAGTGAAAATCAATATCGAAAATAGACAATGAACTGTACTCGCCTGGGGTCCTTAGCTGGTGAAATCAAAAATACAATTTTGTCCAGAGCAGTCCACTTGGTTCGCTCGTTGTTGATGCAAGGAATTCCAAATTCATCACGAAATAGAAAGTTTAATTAGTCATGGTCAAGGATTTAAAATCATAAGCATCTAAGTATATTTATGTATAATAGTTGAAAACTATATATATTTTAGAAGCATAATAGTTATACTTAAAATTATCTTTTGAGAAAGAATCCAAAACTTTATTGAAAAGAGCTTTTAATATATATAACTTTAGGATGTAAAAAAATAATATAACTTTAGGATGTACTATTCCAATGAAGCCCAATTATTAAGCCCATAGCCATATTATTTATATAAGGAGCCCAAATATATAATGAAACCCAAAAACTAATATAGAAATCTTTTAGTCCAAACGTGTCTTAGAAAATATTTATGCCCATTAACCTTTCACAGTGCAGTGCTCCAAATTTTCTTTACCCAGAGCGCAACATAAGTTGGCCTTTTTATATATTTAAAATCTAATATTTACCTATATACTTCGAAAGCCCGCAAACTTTTAATACCTATAAAATAACAATAATAGCGAAACACATTTATCTTAAAACCCATCCCCTTTTTAGTAAAGCTACAACAAAAACCCTAAAGCCCAATTTATTTAAGTATTATATCCCGAAACTATAATAACTAAATATTTGCTACTTTATAGGGCTAAAGCCCAAATATAAGGCCCATGCATAGTAAAACACCTACTAAAATATTTAACATCAAAATCTTAAAAAGTCCAATACTACTAATTAATCTTAAGGGTCAGCCCAAAGATTTAAGCCCAATAAATCATATGCTTATATAGTCATATTGCAAAAGATCTATTTAAGATGCTTCTGAATTATTATAACCCATTTAATCAAACCCAAGATAAATCTAAAACTGATTCCTCACTGGCTCGAGTTTAAGGCCCAGTCGAAACTACACAACATCTAATAAACTATATATAAAGAAAACAGACACAAGGCCTGGTCTGTAAATAATTAGTTAAATCTAAGACATAAAATCAAAGACCCATGACCCTGGTGGGCTCTAGCCTAATGATCCCAATGGATCACCCCACAAAAAGGAAGAATGAGACATATAATGTCCGTTCTTCCTCAAAAGAAAGAAAGAGAGAGAGAGAGTAAAGGAGAGTATGAGAAAGGAAGAGTGGGAGACGAGCACACCTCGCTGTTGCTCAATGCGGGGGAGAAGCCGACAATGGCTCGGCAATCAACGTGGACTCTGTCACTCTGGAGGGGATCGTCGCTGGAAGAGCGGGGTTGCCGTGGTTGTTCTAGCGGCGCTTGGCCGGCTCGCGTCAGACGGAGGAGAGGCACCACAGAAGTGATGCCGTGGACGAGGCGCCGGTCGCAATTGAGGGTCTGGGCTCGCCACGAGGAGCTCCTAGTCGCGGTGGCTTGTGCAGAAGGCTCGAGGTGGTGCCGGGATGTCGGCGCTCACGCACGATGGAGAGTCGTTCTAACTCGACTGGACCAACTCTGATGCGGCACGAGGGGGCCTCAGGATCGGTCGTGCCATATGCTGGCGGTGCTCGGCGTCGGGGTCCGCAGCGTGGTGGCGGGTGCCGAAACTTCCGGCCGAGGGGGGATCGCCCGATGCGGTGCAGCTGAAGGCGCATCCTGGTTCGTTGAAGACGCACGACGCGGAGAGGACTGTCGACGGACTCTGGTCGAGGCGGTCGGAGCATAGGTGGGACTCGGCTCGGTAGGTGTTTGGCTTTTGGTTTGTTGGTATTGACTGTGTCATCGCGGACACGGGGTTCGTACTGGGTATAATGGACTGGACACAAAAATAGTGGTAATTATGTGCACACGGGCACGGACACTTGGCTGACACGACGATGGTGGCTTGCTGTGTTCAATGGTGGTGGCGGTGGTGATGTTTAATGGTGGTGGCTGATGGTGTTTGGGGATCGGCTGAGAAGCTCGATGGGTCGGTACATGGTGGTTGTGGGTTTTACGGACACGGCAAATGTGGTGACGGTTGTTGCATGGTTATGTTTATATGGTTAGAAGTGCCCTTTAAATAGGTGTGGAGAACTAATTGGATGAAGACTACGAGTCCAATGGATAATCCTTTCCCCTTCATTTAAATCAAGATAGATTTTTTTAAACAAAATATAATCCTATCGCTATCCATAAATGGTTAGGATGAAATTTTAGAGTACTTATTCTATTTTATCTAATACAATCAAATTATTAATTTAAAATAATATTTGATGCTAGCACAATAAATTCAAATCCAAATCAATTAGCTGGTTACTATAACAATTCAAAATAATGTTTGTTGTCATCCAGGTAACTCAACATATCTCTTTATAATAGTAATCCTATTGAAAATATTTAACAAATCTTTTCCTTGATAAAATTTATTTATACTTTTCGTAGCCACTTTTGAATTTCATATTTTAAAAGTCCAAAATTACTAACTATTTATTACAAATCTACCCACCTTAGAAATAAATTCGTCCTCGAATTTGAAGACTACCAGGATGGACGGACTTGGTTGGTCGGTAAAGGTAGGAAAATTTTAGGATGAGAACATATTGATCACAAAGGTGAAGGAAAAAAGATTGTAAATTTAGGTTTAGGTTTTTAGAGAATTGGGGATTCTAGAGATTTAGGAATTAGGGTGTGGGAAGAAAATAGAGAAAGACTCCTCTATTTGATAAAATTAAGTAAAATTAATCCTAAAAGGAATTTGAATTAATATTTAATATTATAAAAATGAATTATTGAATTCAAATCATAAAATAATTAATATTACTAAATGAAATAATATTTTTTTTTAGGAGGTTTATTTCTATCAATACCGAAATTACCTTAAAAACGATTTGACAAATTAATAAATATCCAATATCTTCAATAGTTATAAAAATAGAGTTAAATTAAGTCTAGAATGGTCAATACCAATATCGGTCATAATAGGAGAATATTGAATATTAGCAATAATTAAAAAATTGATTTTTATAAACACAATTCACATCCATAATAATATAGAAAGATTTCACAATAATCTATAATCAAGTACTAAATCAAATTTAACCCTAATTTTTGTTTAAAACAAAATAAAGGTTAATACTTAACATACTCAAATAATTCATAGATACCTCTCTAAACCCAAAAATATTTTGAACATAAAATTGACAAACTTTTTTTTTTGAAAATTTAAAAACGAGGGTTCAAAACTAGTCATCTCAAAAATGTTTTCCTTGAATTTTTCGAAGGGCAGATCAGTCGTGATCAAGAATATATTTAAGAAAAAATAATTTGATCAATGAGCAAGCGAGTTAGATCGTGAATAAGATTGATCATTTAAGGAAAGATACAACGTGGAACGATTATAATTATAGTCAACTAGTTTTTGTCACGATCAAAGTCATTTTAGGAACAATCAAAATTGAAATTGGTTTGGCATGATTAATTCAATTAACAATTTAGGCAAAATTATTTAAGCACGATTACAGAATCAAAATCTAAAAAGAAATATGCGAATTGCCACGACTGAATTTTAATCAAAACAGTCTAGTTGAGATCAAAAGACGTTGAAGGACGATCAAAATTGGAAATCATTTTGGCACAAAGCAAAATTATTTAGGCACAATTATATAATCAAGACCTTGGTACTCTAGCGTAGAGGAATAAAAATAGGTTTAAATAATTTTAGAAAACCTAATAATGATAGTAAAAGGCAAAAATAAAGGTTGAAGAATAAAAACTGGTCAAAATTTAAAGCCAGAGTTCTTGAAAATTCGAACCATGAAAATCAAATTAGTTACATGCCAAAAATAATATAGTCTCTATAATATTCGAAAACCATAAGTATATTCGAACTCATTCAACCGAGAATCCATGCCTCGCTAGTGTACATCTGGCTGCAGTAAACCCTTGGTTTTATGACTCAAATATAATATGATATCGAATATTTTATCGACTCTACCCAATATTGACATACAACTCAAAAGTCAAAATATGTCAACTAGGACATAGTTCTAATAACATTCGATAACTTACACTTACTCGAGATTACTTCAACTTCGGGATCATCCCATGCCAGTGCGCTGCTAGCTGCTATGAACCCTCAATCTTAATAATTCAAATAAGTGACGATAGTGCGCTGCTGTCTTGCTATTGTAAGTCATCAAAATTATTCCAACTATATCCCCAAGAGTTTCGAAGGGTTTCTAAAATTTACACAAATTAATCAAGATAGAAAAAGTGACAGTATCCGTCCTTGAGTGAAAGCATCAGTAAAACAATCGATGAGGCGTCGTTTTTGAAAATCAAACGTTGAAAATTTAAAGTGGATGACTGGGGATTTAATATATAGATAATTGAAGTAGGTTAGGCTCAAACTCAATAAATGGAAATATGATATTGACTTTTAGAAAATAATTAGTTATGAAAATTAAGTAATGCAACCTAGGCAGGAAGATAATTCGAATAGATTCCAAGGTGACTAAGATAGGAGAATTGTAATTATCTGCCCTTCAAAATCCATTCTTAAAAAAATGAGTAACTAGAAAAGGTAATGATTGATGCCAAACTAAGTAAAAATTTCGATCCCTATTTCACGGCTATTCCACATTCAATGATTGAGAGGAACAATATTGAGTCAAAACTAACTCGAGATTAATATATAGATATTTTGAGTGAGAAATTATTTTAAAAACTAATAGTTCTTTAGGTCCAAGGAAAAATATAAGTTATACAACTTACGATATGACAATGTTTTTAGGAAAGCACAAACGATCAACTACTATACCGACCTGATCTAAAACTCTAATTATGGTGACCAAACTCAGACAGAACCCAGGCCGAACTCAGTCAGGGTAAAACTAATTTCCTAGTCATCCTCTTCTTCTTGAAGACCAGGATATAATATTCAAATTTATGAACAGTACGGGACCAAACTATGCCCAAATTCGGTCCCGGTGAAACTATAAATAGGCATTTAATTTACCATTCTTTTAAACCAATACATTCTAAATCTTCTTATCTATTCTGAGCTTTAACCTTTTCATCACCAAGAAACCAATTCCCAGTCTTCTAGTGTGCCAAAGTTACAATCTTGGTTAGAAGTCTGTTTGAGTTGTAAAGCTTGGATTCCCAAGTATTGCTCTTTATACTTGTCATTTGAAGCCAACAAGCTCTTCGTATCAAATGTTTGTGGTTGTTTGAAGTCGGCAGGTCCTTCATATCAAAGCTCATGGTTGTTGAAGTTGTCATGCACTTCGGATCAAAGGACGTATTTATAAGAATTCAGCAAGCCTTCAAATCAAAGCTTGTGTTTCACTGATAGTGGATTTAACATCAAGCAAGAGTTCTCGAGAGTGTATTAGTCTTCCATGAAGAAAACTAGTATATATTACGATGTTAGCTTTTGTGACTTCTGAACTCTGTTTAATTTCCATCTACTTGTTATATTGCTTGATAGTTGGTAATTAGCCTTAACTTTTATTGAATATATTCGGTTGCACTCTATTCACCCCCACTCTAGAGTTGTCTTCAATTAGTATCAGAGCAGGACTCTTGAGCAGATTTTGCATCCTAAGAGTAGACACATGGCAACTGTGAAATCTATTTTCACTGTGAAGGCCAATCAACAATTAATCCACCTCTATTTGATGGAACCAACTACACATACCGGAAGATAAGAATGAGTTTTATTCTCAAATATCTTAATTTTGATTTATGGTGCGTAGTTATTGATGTTTTTAAATGCCTAATAAGATTATTGTTGATGATGCTCATATTGATAAACCACATGACAGGTATACCGAGCTTGAAAAGAAAAAAAGGCAGTCTTCATGCTAGAGCTATTAATGCATTATTTGTGCTGTAGGCAGAACTGAGTTTAATACGGTATCTATTTGTAACCCTTCACACAAGGTTTAGAAACTTCTTGAGCTCATGAGAGAATTTCACAAGTAAAGGAATCCATTATTAGTAGGCTTACACATGAATAGAGGCATTCAAAATGAAGCCTAAGGAGACCATAACACAAATGTTTACATGTTTCTTTGATATTGTTAATCCCTTGTCTTCTCTTGGTAAGAATTACAACAATCATAAAAAGATATGCAAGGTGCTCAAGGATTCAATAAGAGCTGGAACCCTAATGCAATAACAATCACTATAAGAAAAAATGGCTTTTCTGACGGTTAATCCCCGTCAAAAAGGGTTATCTTGACGGTTGTGGATCCGTCAAGTAGGCCAGAGTCAAGAGAAGTCCCCATTTTTTTTTCGGTCTCTGACAGGGCTTTTCTTGACGGTTTTTGATCTCCAAATGTACATGCAGGCTAACCATAAACGAGGGATATTCATATACGAAGCACTTCAAATCTCCAAATGTATATACTCTGAGCCATCAATTTTATCCTTGTTGTTAGTTTCAGTGCCAGGCCTTCCAGTTGAAGGTTGGCAACTAGGATATACTTTCTAGTTCAATACTATACAATTTAGATGACATAATAATCCGGTGATCTTGCTAAATTTACAAATTTATATAACATAGAACTCTAAAACTCATTGAAAGTATTGCCAAAAACTTAAAATAACACAAAAGTAGCTAGCATATGATAGCACAGTGCCAAAAACCAACTATATAATGTATAAACTGCATCACTAGCAAGCTAATAGTGCTAGAACTAAACTAGGTAGTACCCCAACAACAACAACATTACTAACAAATTAACAACACTACAAACAACCCCTACAACAAATATATATGCTACTTATACTCGAAAGTCACAAGAGCACATTTTTGGACTTTCT
The DNA here is from genome assembly GCA_029216955.1 of Iris pallida. Classification (NCBI taxonomy): domain Eukaryota; kingdom Viridiplantae; phylum Streptophyta; class Magnoliopsida; order Asparagales; family Iridaceae; genus Iris; species Iris pallida. The sequence continues at coordinate 13,690,247 of JANAVB010021800.1, read as the reverse complement.
AAGCCTATTAAATTAACCTGACTCGAAACTAGCCCGACCACCGGAGTTAAAACCTATTCTAAGTTACCCTAACCTAACAGGAATAGTTTAGAATAATTTTATGAGAGTTTGCCCAGACAGTATAGACTCAAACCCAAATTCATTCAATCAATAGGGATGTCCAATTAAGAAAACCATTGAAACCTAATTAAACCTAGTCATCCGTATCTCAATAGTTGACTATAAAACCTAACCAAATTATGCCAAATATTCCTTTACACAATACCCTAAGCCTAAAACCTAATTATAGGAAATAAGTCTCTACTCCTATTATACAGTTTCCAACTCTTGTTCCATAAATCATCTTTCCATAAACTTCTTAACCTTATCTCTTCGTCGCCTATGTTATGCGATGAACGAAAACCCTCCGTAACAATTCATTCTAGTTATATTTTGACTAAGAGCATTCCTATTATCTTGTCGATCATGACTTATAGAAGAGTAGTGTTAAATTGGTAATAGGTCCCTTCGTATAGTTATTAACCAGGACACTATGCGCCAACATAGCCATACGCGGAACGACCATGCGGCTAGACAGGAAATGCGCCCAAAACATCTACTGTCCATGCTTCTTGGTTCAAAGTATTCAGAAACTTGGCAAAATAAATTGAAAACTTTGAAGGGAGTCTTGTAGAAGCATGGAATTTCAGGCGCATCCGAAGACCAAAGTTTTTACGCGCCACTTACGTCATGCGCCAAAGACACAAGACAAATGTCAACGCATCATTCAAAGATAGTAGAGATAAAGAGCACATGAAGAGTAGATTTTTATTTTCATATGAAAATCTATTACATGGCTAAAATGATTACAATAAAAAAGTCTATTAAAAGAAGCCTAAACACTACAGCCAGGCACATCACTGCGTCCTAGTTCAGGCGTATCACCTTTTCTCATGAGAGCTAATCACTTCTTCGTCAACGTAAGATTGCTTCGACTAATGAAGAATTTATTGAACAGAATACGGGGTGGCAATCGATCCAAACCCAGTGGCTCTTCTAGCATAACGGAAGTCGGGCCACAAAACCTTGATCTTTGGATGCAACACACACCCACCGCCATCTCGTAGAAGAGCACTGTCGACAAGGGGTTCGAATATAAGCTGTTGTGTCCATAGCTCTCCCAGCGCATATCAGTCCTCTGAAAGTGTCATGACCCATATCCTGTGTTAGGGGAATGAGCACTTGGGTACGTCTAGTCTACGCCGCAGAGTTGGCGGTAGAACGCTGTATAGGTCAACTAGAATATATAACATCTAGACACAATGTATAAAACCTGTCATCTCCGTACGGAGGAATATAATCACAACTCAAACACATGACATCTAAGGAAGATAAGAACGAATATTATAAAGATAAGATGGAAATGGATGAACTGAAATAGATGCAAAGTCACATACAGAATCAGAATTTAAGACATAACACAAGATCCCAAATAAATACTACAAGTCTCAAATATCCAGTTGGAACGCAATCTAGTCAAACCTAACTAAACTAGGTCACTACAGGAGGTGCGTCCTTTACGGACACCGGCTCTACAGAAAGATCCTGGTCGAAGTCTCCGTCTATGCCAAACCCGTAGATGGTCGAGCAATCAACATCTAAGTCCTCTGTAAAATCAACAGGATTATCCTGTCAGGATATGAGCAAGTACATACGCCAACAGCAGTTCCATGTGAATTGGCAAATGCTATAAGAGACAATTATAATAGAATACAAGATAAAATATCAAGACTGGAAGTAAAATAGTACAGGTGAACAGGATATCATGTCAGGGTGTGAAAATACTGGAATGTAAAGCTGTACAGGAATATTTAATGTTCAATGTAAATATAAACAGTGCCTTGAGATATTAGAGCGTTATGTGATCGGCTTGGG
>JANAVB010021800.1:13615833-13683333 GCA_029216955.1 Iris pallida | reverse complement strand
GCATGTCCAGAAGGACCAGCTCCTGAAGTACCAGCGCTAGAAGGGTGAGGAGGGGCGCCAGTGTAAAACTTACCGACATAGTCTCGAGGAGGAGCACGGTCAGAACGGTACCAATCATATGCGTTACCGGGCTGAAAGTAGGCATGAACAGCCTCATCCTCACAGCGGTAACCAGAGAAGGCTGGATCTCTAGGAATAGAACCGACAGAATGTCCAGTCTGAGCAAATCGGAGATCAGCTAGAGAATTTGCTATCGCCTGATAACGAGTGACATCGCGAAACTCATGTTCGTGGGCCATATCCATCATCGAGACGTGCAAATCAGAAAGATGTTGGTGTATGCCTTCAAAGGTCATGGCATACTGCTGAGTAGGTAGAGGTGGAGCAGTAGGAGGAGCAGTACGAGGAGCAGCAGTAGTCATACTACGATGAGATAGCTTAAGAAACTTGGGCTCAGGGTCTTGAGTACAAGTTGACAAATCAATATCAAAATGCTGGAAGATGCGTGGGAGAATCATCTCATAAGAGTGATTTCTATCTCTTGTACGACAACGTCCCATTATCTGGATAATAGTCTTAGGGGCAGAAAAAGGAATCCCCTTAAGAATGTGATACATAGCAGACAACTCAAGTGATGTGACATCATCCTTTGAAGTAGACTTCGGAAGGAGAGTGGAGTAGATGATGCGATGCAATTCATAATTAAACAAGTTCAAGTTATTTGCCTTGAACTTTCCAGAGCGAACTCGATCAGGTGTACAGAGTTCAGCTTTAAAACTAGCAAGTGTCGTGCCGTCGGGGAAATCAAATTCAGTGATATCATCAAACGGTGCACCTTCGTTAGAAATACCAAGGATTTTTGCTAAGAGGACATCATTGAACTCGATGTCTAGTCCGCCAACACGAGTACTTACGTCAAACGTGTTTAGTATAATATTGCAGTAGAAAAGTCTAATGGCATTAGTAGCTACGGGAAACAAAGTTTAACAACGTGTTGTAACCTTAATGCCTCAAAATAAGGGCGGTGTTCTGGAAACACAGTCCATTTGATAAGAGCGCCTGTGCATATGGATCTCATAGAAAAGTCTCCATACCACAGAAGGGCTTGATCTAGGGTTTGAAAATAAAACCCATCGAACGCGCCATCGCTCGATTGAACTGGCGAAAAAAGGAAATCCGTGGGTGGATTTGAAGATGATCCTTCCTCACTAGGATTGGTCGTCTTTTTCCTCTTGAAGGGGTTAAATCCCTTAGGCGGCATTGTGCAAATAAAGTAAATATGCACGAAATTGAAAGGAGGAGAAATACGGAGTTATATCTCCCGAGATTCAAGTATGTTGTAGAGGACAACGATCTTCGCACGAATCCAAAATTTGGATGGATTTCACCACGTAGATTGGAAGAAACGGAGTGGTGAAGAACTAGGGTTTGAAAGCTTTCGCACGGCTGCTGTTGCTATAAAGGTGGTTTTAGAAGTAATGAAGAAGAAAGGCTCTCGGGTTCTGGTTATATAACCAGATACCACTAACCGAACTCGGGCCGAATTTTGGCCGAATTTGCCTGGGGTTCTGTTAGTTGGTTTGGGCCACTTTCTTTTTTATTGACTCATTTCAAAGATTTAATTCAAAGATTAGTAATTTCAACATTCAATTAATATAATTAATATTATTTTATAGATAAAATTTTGTTATACAGCGACTGTCTCAGATTAGCTGTAGGAGTATTATCCCAGCTGACGGAGGTTCACCGGAGAACTCTTAAGTACCGCTTCGCTTCAACCGTAGTTGTGGTGACAGACAGACTCTTTATTGACTTATTTCTAACACAGTTTTTGCGTATTGAAATATAATCATAAAATAAAATTAATTAACATTATTGACGTCCAAAATTCCTAATTCTCGGCGTAAATAATTGAAACGATCTTCTGCTAGAGGTTTTGTGAAGATGTCAGCTAATTGATTCTCAGTGTCTATGTACAAAAGGTTAATATCTCCATTCTGATGATGATCTCTAAGAGAATAATGTCAAATTTTGATATGCTTAGTACGAGAGTGACATACTGGATTCTTAATCAAATTAATTATGCTCGTGTTGTCACAGAAAATGGGAATGTGTGTGTAAAATAAATCATAGTCTTCTAAGGTTTGTTTTATCCACAAAATCTGAGCATAACAACGTCCTGCGGCGATATACTCAGCCTCTGTTGTTGATAGAGCTAAATTTTTTTGCTTTTTACTAAACCATGAGACTAAAGTCTTAGCTAAAAAATGACATGTGCCGCTGGTACTTTTTCTATCGACTTTGCATCCAGCAAAATCTGCATCCGAGTAACCAATAAGGTCAAAGGACTTAGTTTTGGGATACCATAAGCCAACAGAAGAAGTGCCCTTAAGGTATCGAAATATACGCTTAACTGCGCACAGATGTGATTCCTTTGGATTAGCTTGAAAACTTGCACACAGGCAAACACTAAACATAATATCTGGACGACTAGCAGTTAAATAAAATAAACTACCGATCATACCTCGATACTTACGTGTGTCGACCGGCTTGCCTTGTTCATCAATATCAAGCTTTGTTGAAGTTGCCATCGGAGTGCCAATAGGTTTGACATTGTCCAGATCAAACTTCTTTAGCAAATCTTTTGTGTACTTGGCTTGATTTATGAATGTCCCATTGTCAGTTTGTTTGATTTGCAGTCCGAAAAAGAATTTCAGCTCTTCCATCATGCTCATCTCAAACTCATTCTGTATACACTTAGAGAATACTTGACAAAGAGATTCATCAGTAGATCCAAATATAATATCATCAACGTAGACTTGTATTAAGAGAAGCTTGCCATTAAAAGACTTAAAAAACAAAGTAGTGTCAACCTTGCCTTTTGAAAAACCGTTGTCAAATAGGAAAGAGCTTAGACGATCATACCAAGCACGAGGGGCTTATTTCAAACCGTATAAAGCTTTCTTCAACTTGAAAACATGATCAGGGTTTTTAAAATCTGTAAAACCTGGAGGTTGTGCTACAAAAACTTCTTCTTTTATAAAACCATTTTAAAATGCACTCTTGACATCCATTTGAAATAATTTGAAATTATGAAAACATTCAAATGCACATAACATGCGAATGGATTCTAATCTCGCAACTGGGGCATAAGTCTCATCGTAGTCGATACCTTCTTCCTGATTGTATCCTTGAGCTACGAGTCGAGCCTTATTACGAGTCACTAAACCATTCTCGTTCAGTTTATTTCGGAATACCCAACGGGTGCCAATGATCGGATGATCAACAGGCTTGGGAACAAGTTCCCAAACTTGATTCCGTTTAAATTGGTTTAATTCCTCTTGCATAGCATCTATCCAAAAATTATCACTACATGCTTCATCAATGGTTTTAGGTTCTAGCTGTGAAATGAATGCAACACTAGAAACAATATCTCTACTGGATGTACGAGTACTTACACCTTTGGTAATATCACCAATTACCAAATCCTTTGGATGATCAGCCGTAAATTTTAATCTTTTCGGCAGACTCTGAAGGTAGCTGGTTCCTGGATCTTCTCTAGGAGGATCAGCTAGTGCTGAGCTTGGTTGAGAATCAGCTGGTGTTGAGCTTGGTACAGTTAGATCTTCGTTATTGTCATCGATAGTCATTTAATTCAATTCATCAAAGGTGACGTTGATTGATTCTTCGATGATCATAGTTCGTTTGTTGAAGACTCTGTATCCTTTGCTCTTGGCCGCATAACCTAAAAATATACCTTCATCGGCCTTTTCGTCAAACTTTTTCAAATTGTCTTTTGTATTAAGAATAAAGCACTTACAACAAAATATTCTAAAATATAAAACTGATGGAATTCTATCAAACCATAACTCAAATGGAGTCTTCTTGGATTTGGGTCAAATTAGAACTCTATTGAGAACAAAACAAGCTGTATTGACAGCTTCAGCCCAGAAATATTTGGGTAGACTAAACTGGTTTAACATTACTCTGGCCATTTCGGATAGAGTTCTGTTCTTACGTTCCATAACTCCATTTTGTTGTGGAGTCCTAGGACAGGAGAACTCGTGTACAAAACCGTGTGTGTCACAAAATTGCTCAAACTCTGCATTCTCGAATTTGCCACCATGATCGCTTCTAATACGAGTGATCACGTAACCTTTTTCATTCTGTACTTTCTTGTAAAAGGCGACCAATTCGGATAATACATCATTCTTGCGTGTAAAAAAGTATACCCACGTGTATCTAGAGTAATCATCTACAATTACAAAAGCATATAGCTTACCTCCGAGACTAGCAACTCTGCTAGGACCAAATAAGTTCATATGTAGCAATTGTAGAGGTCTAGTAGTACATACTGCGTTTACTGACTTAATTGTGGATCTGGTAGCTTTGTTCTTTTCACATTGGCTGCATACCGAATCATTCTTGAATGTTATGTCCGGTAACCGTGTACTAGCTTCTTTGTGGATAATCTTGAGATTGTGTCCATATTTGCGTGACCGAGTCTCATATGCCACAGATGACTCTCATCACTTTTAGCCATTAAGCATCTACCTGAAATGTTAGTTTCTTCCAACAAATAGAAAACATATATGTTGTCTTCCCTGATACCTTCAAAGATAGTACTACCAGTTGAGCTATCAACTATAGTACATTTGTCTTTGCCAAAGTTGATGCCATAATCATGATCAGCTAGATGACTTAAGCTGAGTAGATTATGTTTCAACTCGATAACCAGACAAACATCCTTAATCACAGGATAGGGAGACTTACCAACATCACCGATACCAATGATATATCCTTTCAAGTTGTTATCGAAGGAGACATAACCTTCCTTCTTTTTCTTCGACAGTGTTGCAAATAATGTAGCATCACCGGTCATATGCTGTGAACAACCGCTGTCGAGAATCCATTTGCTTTTAGCATGTGAAAGGTGTTCCACCTACAAAATAATTTACAGATGAAACTTTTGGTACCCATTTCTTGTAGGGTCCTGAAATGTTAGCTTTTGGTATCCATGCATAAATATTTAAATCAACAAGCTTTCTGATTCTACATGCAAGAGAAATATGACCAGTGTGGCCACAATAATAATATTGTGCATGTTGAGTGTTGAAAGCTGAGTGGTGTGCATGGTTGGTAGGTTTAGGTTTTCTGGTATAGAAGAAAGCATACCTATAATCCTATTTGGGCTTAACCTTTTGGGGTAAAGGTTTGATATGGTTAGGTCTGACAGTGTTTGGTTTGGGAATGTTTCGATTATTCGGTAAGTGACACGTGTTAGGGTAGGAAGCAGCAGTCTCAGGCTGTTTTCCTAACCTAATTTCCAATCTTTTGGAAGTGTCATACAACTTAGTATAGTCAGAAGTGAGTGCTTCCATTCTGACTTGTGCACATTGAAGACTTTTCTTCTCTTTAGAAAGTTCTTCTTTCAGTTGGTCAATAACCTTGTCTTTCTCTTCAGATTACTTAATAGTCTCGTGTAATAAGAGCTTGACAGATGAAAGCTCACCAGACTCACTAATATTATTTCTAACCTCAGCTAGTTGGTCGGTAAGTCTTCCTATTTTACCTTTGTACTCTTTGAGTACCTTCTTAGAGGTCTGATATTTGCTATGCAGTTTTCTGTAATCACTTATCAGTTCACTGAAGGCATCTCCTAATTGCTCAAAGGTGAAGTCATCATATGTATCAACTACAGGTTCAGAGAGTACCTAATCGGATGCCATAAAGCATACATTTGCAGCGTCTTCTGATTGTTCATCTTCTGAGTCGCTGGCTTCACTTTTATGCCATATACTGGTATTGGCATACTTCCGTGATGTTGATCTCTTCAGGTTCCCTTTTTTATACCTGTTACTCTTCTTGCTTGATGATGAGTTTGTAGGACAATCCTTCTTCATATGTCCCTTCTTCTTGTAGCCATAGCAGACAGCATCATCTTGATACCAGTTGTTGATGCTATTGTTTTCTTTGGCTTTCTTCTCATATCTCATGAATCTTTTGAATTTCCTTGATAGGAGTGCCTGATCTTCAGCATCAGATTCACTGCTGTCTGAATCACCTTTAGCAGCTTTTCTGTGCTGAGCCTTGAAGGCGATCGTCTTCTCCTTTGGTGCATGCTCTTCAAAATCTTGCAGCTCCAGTTCATGAGTGAGTAGCTTACCCATGAGTACTTCGAGGGACATAGTTGTGAGATCGTTTTCTTCAATGATTGCAGTAGCCTTTGGAATCCAGTTCTTGGTCAGTGCTCGCAGGAGTTTGCAAATCTTTTCATGGTTACTATAATCTTTGCCTAGGGAGGACAAAGGATTTACAATATCCAAGAATCTTTCGAACATCTGAGTAACTGTTTCGTTGGGCTTCATCTTGAACACCTCATACTCTTGAGTAAGTCTGCTGACCTTTGATTCTTTGACTTGAGTCGTGCCTTCATGTGTGACTTCAAGAAGCTTCCATACTTAATTAGCAGTTGTGCAGATAAACACCTTGTTAAATTCAGTTCTGTCTAAAGCACAAAATAAAGCGTTAATAGCACGTGCGTTAAGACTGGCCTTTTTTCTTTTCTTCCTCTGTATATCTGTTATGGTGTTTTTCAATTAAAACTCCATCAACATTTATACGAGGTGGCTTTTGATAGCCATCAATAACAATAGACCATAAATCAAAGTCAAGTAATTTTAAGAAGAAACTCATATATGTTTTCCAATAGGTATAATTCGTACCATCAAACAGTGGAGGTCTGTTTGTAGCCTGGCCTTCACTTGTGAATTTCACAGTTGCCATGTGTTGTACTGTGATCTATATAACAATTAGTTAAATGAATAAATAATTGCAATGTTACCTTGCTTTTACCTGTAAAACCCGCTCTGATACCAATTATAGGAATGAAATCGTAAAGCTGAATACTCTAGAGGGGGGGTGAATAGAGTTGGCAGCGAAATAATGCTAATTAAAAAATATTAGCAGCAAGATCACAGAATAATAATCATAACTAAATAGTATAAAGGCAGAGATAAGAAAACAAACGCAAAGACCTCGATGTATACTGGTTTCCCTCTGTTGAGGACTAGTCCAGTCGGTAGAACTCTTGCTACCAGTTGAATCCACTATTAGCAAAACCGCAAGTTTTCTTACGAAGTCCTTGCAACTTCTACAACGCAAGCTTTGATACGAAGAACTCATCCAACTTCAATTGTGAAGAGGTATTCTTCTATCAAGCCTTCTGATTACAATCACTCTGAAACTTCTAGACCGCACCGTACTGGCAAATCGACTAGAGGATTGTAACTGGCTTGAGATCTGAAAATTAAAGCTCTAAAAAAACTCTTTGGAAGACAGTAGGCTTTGAATAGAGAGAAGATTGAAAGTGAATGAGTGAGTTAAAATGATCAAAATTTTTCTCTATTTATAGGAGTTCCAAAGACAGAATTCTGGCAAAATTCGGGCAGAACTCTATGAGAAAATCTTGATCAAATCCGCAACTGCAGGAGGACCAAGTTCCAAGGAATTCAAAAATAAAACGGCCACTAACCGAACTCTGGCCGAGTTCTGTCAGGGTTAGGTTAGGGTTTTTAAAATTAGTTTTTGGGGTAGTTTAAAAACCTTTTTAGAGCTTTTGTAAATACGAATGTTTTTCGAAACTAAGGACATTTTTAAAAACATTTTGAAATCATTTTGGAATAGCCTATTTGCCAGTACGACTCGGTATACAAAGTATTCCTAGACTCAAATAAAATGAAAAATACATTGCTTAAAGAAATACAGACTCGAACAGGCAAACAACGCTTCGGTCTTGAACTGAGTAGATAGCTGTTCTTGATCATGTCCAAGAGTCCGAGATATCCTGACTAGCTCCATATATCAAGATAGAGTTTGATCAATTATTAAAATCAGTTTGACCATATGACCAATGGGCCAACAATGAGTAGTGTCAAGTGTCTAGAAGTGAATACAAAGATGTGAAGAGTGTCAAAGAGTGTCAAAGGATGTGTGTCATGGTGTCAGAACATAGTGAAGCGTCTAAATGTATCATAGTTTCAGAACAACAGTTAAGTGAATGAAGTGTAGATAATAAAGTGTTCGAGTGTGTGTGAGACATGTGAACAATGTGACATGTGCAACAGGTGTCAGGTGAAGAGTTAACATCTGTGTCAAGTGTCCACTGTCCATAGAGTGTCAAGTGTAATAGTGTACAGCAGTTAAATCAAAGTGTAGTGTCAGATACAATAGTGTGAGTGAAGAGTGTAATGCAATATGATATATGTGAGAGTGTCGAGTGAGCAATAAAGTGTACAAATAAGCAATAAAGTATGGCAGATGTGTCAAACATGTGCATGTGTCCAACGTGTGTCCGTAGGTTGTGTCAAAGAAGTGTCAAATATCAAAACACAATAAATTAGTGTATGCAACAGTCAACCGCACAGAGGGGAATCTGTGGCTCGTGCCAAAGATCGAAACTGCCATGGCTCGAAGGCCCAAGACCCTGATCACGTGTCAGTCATTGCCCCTACTCGAACCAGTCACTAGGAGGTCAAATCGAGTCGTATCGAGGGAGTACGAAGATTGTACTAGCAGGGGATCACTGTAAACCCATTGTAGTGCCAAATACGTGTCCCCGTGTCCGATTTGACACAGTAAATGACACCAAAATCACCTCAGTCAGACACCATTGTAATCTACATATAATTAGCCACATAATTATATCATTTATTTAGAAATTGGTGACAAAAACTTCCTATGTGACATTTTGTCGAACACTTAAGATACCCTTCCGATACGGAGCGATACGCCCATGATACGTACCTCAAATGGACACGAATTGAACACAGATCATTCTTAGGTCTAGGGGGACCCTAAATGAATCAATCTACAACAATAAAACTGAAATCTAATAGGTTTAGAGATCCTTACCAATTTGGAGTTGAAATTCCAATGAAAATTCCCTTGTAAAGTTCTTCCACCAAATCCAATAGTCAAATTGCTCCAATTTCTTCCTAGCTAGCCAATGGAGACCTCCTCTACTCAAAAGGAGTGGTTTGTAGTTGGTTTGGTTGAATTTGGAGTTAATTTGATGGAAGGGGGCAAATTTGGGGAAGAACACAATTAGGATTAGGGTTTTTTTGTAAGCGGGAAGAAATGGGGCTAGTGTTGATCTATATAGGGGAAATCAATGTGTGGCTGGCCATGGGTGATAGATTAGGGTTAGGTTAGGTTACAATAGCCCAAAGGCCTTCCTATATTGTAATATCTAGCCTCTTTACTAAAGGCCCAAACTAGCACCTTGATTTTAATCCTTAATTAGATTCTAAGTGATTCCTAGGTAGACTAGAGTCTAATTACTAATCTAAATCTATTAGCGAGGTCTCTATAGTCATGGTTAGACTCTAGGCAAATTTGTTCTAAGGTTTTACTGACTAAAGGCACAAACACAATGCATCAAATCAAATAACATTAAAATAATAAAAAATTTACAAATTTATTATTAACATGATTTAAATCTATTATTTAATAACTAACATGATCAATTTTTAAAAAGTTCAAAATTATCCTCATTTTAGAAAAATGGTACTTATAGAAAGAGTTCGTCATCAAAATCAAAGCTTCTTTGAACGAGGAGATCCACAATCTGTAGTGCAATATCTTGCCAAGGAGGAGGATCAGTCGAGTTCATCTCAAAAGAGAAGTTTGGATGAAAAGAATTAGCAAACTCTCTACACTGCTATTTATAGGCCATGGCAAATCAAACCCATGTGCCAAGAGGCAACTTCTCCAAAGTCAGTGCAATGAACTTACATTAATGATGATGAATCTGCCACCTCAAACTCAGCTAAGTCAAAGAGTCATCAATGGCTCGAAAGATTCAACAAAGCTGACCGAAGCAGATGCGCCATACAGCTTTTGTGCTTGTCAGCTCCATGAGCTGTGTATTTGAAGTGCCCACCTAAATCTATCCACCCATCAAACATTTAATGATAAGTGACAGAAGTCGTCAACAGACGTCTCGAAGTCTGAACAGTTGACACCATTTTCAGAAATCGAAGAGATGCCAACATTAGCACCATCATTACTTTTTTTGTCGGCTATGCTCTGCCACGTGGCCGACTAAACATTAGCATGCACCTCCAAAGCCATGCACTCAAACTCTATATGCACCTCAAAAGCCATGCACCAGACTTGCTCTTATCATAAGCCTAGTCTTCTTATGCGCCAGATTCTATGTGCACCAACTCAAATCACCCACCAAAGATCTTTGAGTAATGGACACGCACCACGTGTCTTTGACTCAATTCTGCCAACGAACGGGTGCCAACCACCAAAGATTTCAGCAACAACCAAATCTCAACGACTGCCATATGTCAGCTCTTCCGAAGCCCAATAGTGCAGTCCAAACAGATTCAGTTTTAGCTCCCCAGCACATCGTCTATGCGTCTAATAAAGTCAGACACGTGGCATCCCTATGTGCAAAACCTCCATGTGCGCATAAGCAGATCATTTTGCTGCCTATAAATAGAAGTATCAGTCCTTCATTCAAGAACTTCAGCTTCGATTCTTCAACTTTTTTAACCACTTCAGCATCCAAGGCACTTGCAAGAGTTCTGTTCCTCTTCAAGTCCCTGCCCGTTCTAGAGCAACTCAAACATTCAGAAGTTCGAGATCATCGTCATATCATCAATGAAGTCAAAGAATTACCACTCGCTCCATCAACACAGTTTTCAGATAAAAACAAAAATGTACTCCAAGGATCCTAAGGAGATTTGATATTGAACTCTGTTATGTTTGTGATTAAATGTAAAAGTTTATTCCATAACTTTTTAATAGAAAATAAGTTAGCGACTCTGTTGGGGACCACTTTCTCTTCTAACGAGAAGGTCGTATCGCAGCCTGACGACAATAAGCTCGGCTCCTTCCAGAAGATACTGGTGGTACGCCTCAATCAACAGGCATATGAGGAGTTTATCTCTGAAGGCAGTGTAATTCCTTCGAAGCGGCTGCCAATGCCGAAGAAGACCCACCAAGTCTGGGTACGCAAAGGCGATGTGCCAAGCAATACAACTAAAGAAGTTGTGCTAATGCAGCCAATCCTTTATGTTGATGTTTTCAGCCAGCAAAATATTGCTACTAGTGCAGCGCATCTGCCAGGGAATCGCAGTGCTAACTGCAGCTCCCAACCTTCTTCTTCCCAGTCGAAGAAGATGTGCCGACGGAACAAGGGCACATCCACTCTCCCGCGCATGAGCTCTGATAAGCAGAAGAAGACTTCTGTCTTTGACAGAATCACTTACTGTCATGGCGAGAAAAATTGGATTTTGTGTACTATATGCCTTTACGGGCTAGCACAAAGAAATCCAAGGCAGTATAGGCCATGAGCTATCAATGTGCAATGCCAACAGCTGTCTAGCAATACGCGCTGAAAGTCATGCGCACAGCTGATAAAAAGTTGTACAGACTCGACTCGGGTGCTTCGGCACCAGCATCGAGTCAACTCTTAAAGACCCTCCCCCACCCACTTAGGTGCATTTCATGCGCTTGAACCAAGTCAGGGGGCAAACCTTGCGGCTCTGAACCCATGCGCCTACATGGGCTGTATTGTAATGCCCGTATTTTAGAATATGTATTTTAATTAGGCTTATATGTATTTTTGATCTGTATTTTATTTTCTCGGATTTTGGCCTGTAATTGTATTTTGGCTCGACTTGTGGATTTTAGCTTTCTCGTAAATTGGGTTTTTTGACCTGGCATGGTTTTATTCTTTGTGGAGAAGGGCTTGGTTTGGTTTGCATTGGACTATCTTAGTTAACCTCCACCCTCAACACAACACACCATCCCTCATTAAAATCCCACCTAACTTTCTCTCTCCTCATTACTCTTCCATTAATTTTCTCTATCTTCTTCTTCCTTCCTCCATACAACACCCAACCTCCATAGGCACGTGCACCTTGCCACCAAATAAGCACCCCATTTTTATTTGTCCATTAGCTAGATTAGGCCATGGTGAACAATATTAGAACTTGGCATTTTGTGATTTGGAGCTTCCATTTTTCTAGATCTAAGTTTTAACCATTTTTGGATTTTCTTGGTTTTGATCTATTAAACTTAGATTTTTTCTTGTTTTGAGGCTTCCATGTGGAAGAGAATTCAATTTTACACAAGTTAGAATTTGAAAATCCAAATTTAGTTTTGTTTTGGCTAAGTTATAAAGATTGGAAATTTGGAGTTCCTGGGGTTTTCTCTCGGCCTGATGGAGAAGATGACCCTCGGCCAGCGCTCTTTAGCGCAAGGCCGAACTGCGCACCCTTCCTCGGCCAGCGCTTTTTAGCTTCGGGCTGACCTGCGCTGGCGCTATTTAGCTCCAGCGCCTTCCTTCCATTGGCGCACTTGACCGCTGCACAGCTCGCTCCCCAGCGCACTTGACCTCAGCGCAACCCGTCTTCCAGCACGGTTTGGCTCCAGCGCAACCCGCCCTCAGCGCAACCCAACCCTCAGCACAGCTTGTCCCAGCGCAACCCGACCCAGTGCAAGCCGACCCTAGCGCAACCCGACCCCCTGCGCAACCCACTTGCCCATGATGGTTTGGTTTTATTTCCTTGGACTTGGCTTCTCTTTTGTGGATTGGAGTTTTGAGATCTTGTTTAACACAACACGAATGTCTTAACCCAATACGACCTGGCATAGTTTTCGGTGTTTTGCTTACGACTAGTACGGTCTTCGTGATTTCTGTGATTTATGATCCTAATACTTTTGATCTTCTTAATAGTGACCCGATGGGGTGCGCTCTTAACTTGTAACCTGTGATTCATAATTAATCTTGGTACTGGATAACTTGATAGTGGCCCGTGGCGGTGCACTCCTGACTTGTAACTTGTAACTTGACTTCACTTGATGCTGTTGAGATGGCTAACTTGACTCATATAATCAACTCTGACTCCGTGGGTGTTCATTCTTGCTACTTCGTGCAATCCACTTGTCTTGTCTTGTCTTGCATCATGTCTAGGACGTGGCTTCCTGGTTACCACGGTCAGGGATTCCCACTAAATATGGATTAGGCTAATTACTAGATCAAACTATAGTTCATAGAGAATTTCCAGTCACATGCGATCTCGTTATCTGGGCACTTTAAATGGACTTGTAGCATGCCGACGAGTAGGGCACATTTTCAGCACACTGTCATGTGTTGCACTCTCTAAGCCACCTAAGGGTATATCGTCTCCTAGGCGATGTACCCAACCATACTCTCAACCCGCGAAAGGATAACTGGATAGTCTGTAGGGCTTGGGGCTGGAAAACTCTCAATCTGCATCTTGTTAGTAATTAGGCTTGTGATAACCCTAGTTAGTTAAGTAGTAAGCCGTAGTAATTGCTTGGCCGCTTGTGAATGGATGGTGTCCAGCCTTGTCTAAGTCTCGTCTAGTCCCAGTACCTGGTACTCCTGTACATGATTATTTTACTTGTCTTTAACAATAAATAGGTAGAGACATAGTGCTATTCAGGCGAAGGGTTACAACCCCGGTCCTTGTTTGGTTTACGGGTTGTAACCTGGCTCCCGGAATGGTTCCACGTCCCTAGTCGTTTATTGTCCTGTTGTACTCTCTATTTGTAACGCCCCAGTCCCAAAATACGTAGGACCAAGTACGTAGACATGCCAGCTGTATACATACGTAATACATGGACCTCGTATGTATACATAAGCTGTAAATGTAGTAATCCAAGACAACTAAATCTCATCCACAATGAAAGGAATAATAATATAGAAATCAACTTGAATATTTATGATACAATCGTTGGGCGGAGACAAGGTCCACTACCAACTAATTTAAATAGAGAAGAAATATACAAAGAAAGTGATTGGTCGGGCGAAGCAATGACAAGTCCAAAAGCAGTCATCACGAAGGAAGGAATGGCCTTAGCTAGAGCACCTACAAGAAATTACGAAAACACACACCTGGGGAAAAACCAGGTCCTCAGAGGGACGTAACAAGACACATAATATCATGCCATAAACTGAATCGTAAAAGCTCAATAGAAAATATACATGCGTAAAGGTTCCTACTCATTCTAGGTGATATGCACTTTGAGGACAATGTTCTACGCAGGGGCTGTAGGCTCAGCAGAAAAGTAAATAGTGGCAGTAAGTAGCGCTCATCCGAGTCACTATCGGCCTTGGATAGAAGGTAGTGCTCCGAAGAGTCTCCCTCGGCAAAAAATATATGTAAAAATAAAATGTAGGCCCTACGCTAATAACTGTCCCCTCCCCCCAATGATACTATACATACGTCGTCTCCACGATACTGTTTAATCCTTAACAACCGTCAAGTCTTCTACACAATCTATTGACAGTTATATCCTAACGCACGGCCTGTACGCACCAATGTACGGTCGGTACGCAAGTTCGAAGCTACATGCGACTCACCACTCACACATAATCCGTGGCACATCATGACAGTTTATGAGATGCATATACGGTGGTCCCTTAACTCTAAGTCAATTGCAAAAAATATAGTAATTTACATCTACATATAATTTAGAAAGAAACAACTAAAGAAAAGCATGCATGATATTGAGCAAGAAATTAAACAGTAAAGGCAAGGTGTCTTGCCTGGTGTGTCATCTGGTGTGGGGTGGTGTTCTATCAAGTCCTGTTTGTCCAGTTGCCATGTACGTTGTGTAACGGTTTGAGAGTCACGAGGAAATATGAATATGTTATTAGTCAGAATTTGGGAAGAAATGGAATTAGTAATGATCAATGGAGATATCAGGGTGGGAGTTTTGTGGTGAATACATACTTATACCATTTTAGAAAAGTATTTCTAATACTTAAGACTAGATATTTGTTAGTAAAAATAATTTTGGTAAATAAAATAAAATAAAAAAAAATATTTTTAGGCAAAATTCTCTGTTTGTAAAAATAGATTAATCATATCTTTATTTATTTGATAATAAAATACTTTTTATAATTGGATGCTACATTTTAACAAAATTTTGTATAAGAAATCGAATACTAAAAGAAACCATGTCTATACATATTTATAAATATTTATACATATTTATTTCTACCCTTTTTAATAAGAAAATAATATCCTTAATAATAATAATAATAATAATAATAATAATAGTAATAAAAGTGATAATACTAATAGTAATAATTATAATGATAATAACAGTAAATAATAATAATAATAATAATATAATAATAATAATAATAATAATAATAATAATAATAATAATAATAATAATAATAATAATAATAATCAATTTAGTAATAAAAAGTAATGATAATAATAATAATAATAATATTAATAATAATAACATTAATAATAAATCATATATTACTTAAAACCTTTAGCTTCATTAACCCTCCCCCAATTTTGTAAACGGAGAGAGAGAGAGAGAGTGAGACGAAAAGTTAGAGAAAAAGAGGGGACGCTTACCGAGGAAATCGGCCGGCGCGTGGCGGGCGGCGATCTGCCGGCGTACGCGGAGGGACGACATCGGCGGAAGGAGAGCGGGAAGTCGGAGGTGCGAGAGTCGGTGGAGGCGGGCGGTGACTAGGGCTTCCGGCCTGGGCGAGGTGTGGGGCTCACCGGAGAGGGGCGGATGGGAGCGACAGGCGGAGGGAAGACTCGGCGCACGGTGGCGCGTATGGCTGCGGCGATGTGGTCGGCGCCGAGGGCCAGTGAGCGGAGGTGGTTGTTCGAGGCAGAGAGGCAGCTGTGGGGATCTGGTCGCCGTCGGTCGAGCGGCATCGGGCACGAGGAAGGGGGTCGGGCGGTGCGTCAGGGCTGGGTCACGGCGAGGAACGGAGATCGGGGCGTGACCACCTGAGGAAGGAGGCGGCGGCGCCGGATCGTCGCCGGGTCTTCGGGCGCGGCCAAAAATCGGAGGCGGATGGGCAGGCACGGTTCTCCTCTGGAGGCGTGCTCGTCGGCGAGGGAAGGCTCTGACGGGAGGCGGACGACCGGCGGTGAACGACTCGGTCGGCGCCAGGTTAGGGTTTTCTCCCCCCCTCTTTGTATTTCTGGTGGTGGTGTGGATATGGTGGCGTGGTGGGTCTGTGTGATGTTGATCGGTTTGGCCGGGCTGGCCGAGATAGGGTAGAGACGGTGGTGGTTTTGACGGAGGACGGGGGTGCCGGTTTCTTGGTGGTTGTGAAGGGTTCGATCGGATTTGGTCTTGGGGATGACTGTGTTGGTGATGGTGGCTGCGATGGGTGGTGGCCGTAGTTGTGATTGGGTCGACGGGGACGGGTGACGGTGAAGGGGAGTGTTGCAGCCAGAATGGTAGGGTTAGGATTAGGGTTTGATAGGTATGGCCATGTCGGGTGTGTCCGACACGGTGGATGGAGTCTGTACACGTGTCCTGCGAGACACGGGACGAGTCGGTGTCCGGGACTGTCGAACACGGAATGGGATTATGATGTATTTGTATTGGAAAAATTAGTGGATGGGATGCACGGACACGATACACAATGGGGTGGAAAATTTGGTTGTGGAGAGAATTATGGAGGAGTACCTGCCTATTTATAGGATGTGGAAATTCCCATTAGGATAATGATTGGGATTGATTTAAATCCCCTTTTTGATATTTGCTACTAATAAATTTAAATCAATCAATCCAAATTCAAATCAAAATCCAATTTAAATATAATTAGATTTTTAGTTTGAAATCAAATGGGATAAATTAAATTGCAAATATTTACTTATTTAAATAACTCCATAAATTCAAATCAAGATTTAGGTGCAAAAATAATTTCAAAATATATTTTCTAAAATACTAGTAATATTAATTTCGAAAATTACATTAAAATAAACTAATAAATAATTACTAATTATATATGTATGCATAAATACTGTTTTCATAATTATCCTTTTCTAAAATAAAAAATATTATTTTATTAAAAATTTGCGAGAAATGAAAGGCTTTATAAATAAAATAGCAACTTAAATTTTGGAAGATAACAAAATAATTATTATATACATTATCTTGAAACTATAAAAATAAAAAATAAAAAAAGTTTAAACTAAAAATATGTACGCTCGCACATATTCGCACTCGTCGAGCAATTACGAAAATAATTTTTGTGCGCGTGTACAATACGACTA
The DNA here is from genome assembly GCA_029216955.1 of Iris pallida. Lineage (NCBI taxonomy): Eukaryota > Viridiplantae > Streptophyta > Magnoliopsida > Asparagales > Iridaceae > Iris > Iris pallida. The sequence goes on along the minus strand of JANAVB010021800.1, from coordinate 13,666,234 downwards.
AGTATAATACAAAAATTTAAATTAGTACCAAATTTAATAATAAAAAAATATATAGTAGAATTTTATGGGTTTTACACTATTACTTGTACTTTCCCTCCATTTTCTTATGTTCTGATATGCTGGCTTTTGTTCTTATTTCGTGGCCTCCTTGTGGCACTTGCTCTTTCTGGGGTTTGACCCAACTGGTTTTGTGTGGCCAGATTCCGGAGCAGCACCCGAAGATCTACCGAACTTCCAGCCCAATGGTGGCGACTAGAAGGAACCCGGGCTACGAGTGGGTTTTTCATTTTGATTCGCTCACTACATTGTAAAATTATTCTTTTGAGGCGTTTAGCCGACGAGCACCTGTTAGCTCGATGCACATTTACTTACTGTCTGCCTACGGGCTGTAAACATGATTAACAAATCCTAGGGTTGATCATGTATGACCTAACTCTTGCTAGTCCTCGCATTTTGTATGACTAGCTTCATGATCAGCTGAATATGTAATATTTGGGACGCCTTTTATTGTATATTTGGTGGTCTAACATCTTGTAACTATATTACTTGTTTAAGATTGAGACAATAGGCTTGACCTTAAGAGACCGTTGGCTTGTAGTAAACCCTCATATATCTAGACAGCCGTGACCGTATAGCGAGGTGGATTCCATTTCAATATACGTAGCTGGCTATGTACGCCCCCGCTCTCCAGTATTCTGGTTCTGGGGTGTTACATGTACGCATAAAGTGGGTTCTATTCACAATACATGTTGCTCTTCCACCAATGATTTGGACACATCTCATATACCGGAACTAGATCAGGGGGCACATCATTCATATGACCACCTCGACGCTTGGCCCTGCTATGCGACTGTGAAGGGTGCGAATTTAAAACTCTCCTCACAAGATCTGCGTAATGTGATCACTCACAGACGTGGATCGAAAGAGATGACTTCTATGCACAATACGCCCCTTATGGGGCAAACTTATGTTACGGTCACCATCAACTGCTGTTGCTGCTGTAAAACAGTAGCCGTCCCACCTAGGCAGTCTATATTTCAGCGACTGCAACCAGCCGCTCCTGCCCCATGTCGCCTCGAGAAGACAGTGCCAATTGAAGATGAGGAATAACCCTTGGTCACCTCGTGCTACCTCATCTCCAACTCTCCTACACCCGAGAGAAAAGTGAACACCTCCAACCCTCCAGCCTCGGCAGGCTCAGTGTAGGGCTGGACAAAGGGCAGGAAATCGATAGTCCCGTCAACCGACGTATTCCAGAGTACTCGGTTAAGGATGAAAGCGGCATCAACGGTGCAAGATAGTGGTGATCAAACCCCGACTATCCATGACAACCCCTCATTCGAGGATGAAGGTATCCATCAAGAAAATAACACTGAGGTAAATGGGGGTAGCCAGGTCGAGGGGTCAGAAGAAGAAGCACATAATCCAACCTTTCCATAAGAAATGAGGCTGAAAGTGAAGCATCGACAATCCATCCACTTCGGCTTATGCCATACGGCGTATATAGCAAGGGTGGCAAAGAAGATGAAGTAGACACTTCAGCTCCGGATCTCGTACGGCACATGAACAACCTAGAAGATGGCCTTAAAACCCTCTCCACTACCATGAAGTCTTTAACTCAGGTCGTATTCGAGATTCGAAGTACTCTGACAGCCCAGCCATCGACAGGGGCCCCTATATCTGCCAGTCTCGATCCTGGGGCTAATAGAGAATCGAATGAACCACCTCAGCAGGTATCTTCGGGGACGGTCCATCAAAAGCCTATTTATCGGGGCGCTGAAAGGGGTTTCCTATGACTGGTATTGCAGCCTCCCTAATAATTATATATCCTCCTTTGAGGATTTGAAGTGCCTCTTCCTTGCCCGATTCTATGATGGCTGGAAAGATATAACTATGTCTTTTCTCATGGAGATAAACCAGAAGGAGAAGGAAATAGTCCGAGCCTATATCGAATGCTTTCAACAAGCATGTTTAAGGCTACCTTTCGGTATCCCTGAGTCTGTACTAATGGATTCTTGTCGAAAGAGTATGATGCCAGCAATTAAACTCTGGGCTGACTCTACCCATTATATAGACTGGACCGTGTTCATTATCAGCGCTAAAGCCACTGATATGAAAGCTCGTGATGCCCGTCTTCTAGGTGTTAGCTTCCCTTTCTTTCAAGACAAAAGGAAGCGCACCGCCAACAACAAAAATAATGGGTGTGAGCCAAAAGAAAAACAGGCCCTGACGGTCAATGCCTCGAAAGGTGCATTCTACCCTGTCCAGAAGCCACCAGCCGCATCGAGGCAGAAGGAGGTATACTCCTTTAATGACAAGGACACCTTGCAGCTCTTCGAGATACTAAAGCAAGGTGCCAGATCAAGTTGCCTGATCCAAAGCACCCTGATGAGTTGGACACGGTAAGCGACCTGAGGTACTGTCACTACCACCGGTTCGTCGGGTACCCACCCCAAGACTACTACATCTTAAAGAACTACATACAACGCATGAACATAGTGTCTCTCCAATTCCACACTCTGCCACCTACTGAAGCTCAAGATAGCATCGTTCCTGCCCCGAAGGGGACAATGGAAGTAGTCAACCTTTCACCGATTGATGATAATGTAAGTGGACTTGTACCACTTACGACATCCCGGGGAGAGATCCTGTGGGTCCATCCAGATCTAGCTCCGGAACTGACTCAACCGAGGGTACGTCCTACCTCCAAAACCAAGGGCAAGAAAACCAAGTATTGTTGAATTCCCCGGAGGAAGCCCTTCCGGTACAGACACGTTCATAATAGAACGTTCAACAAGAGGAGCCCCCGGTCGAAGTGATGCCTCATGTCACCACTTTGGCCGCTCAAGGGGAAGGTTCATCCCAACCTCCAGTAGTCGACAAACAGAAGCAGAAATAGGCTCATTTCGATAGGCCTCTACGAAAAGACAATGCTTCATGGTTGATTAAACCACACAACATCGATATACTGGCACATCTCGCCAGTACTCTGGCCCAATATCTCTATTTGAGCTCCTTTGACTATCCAAAGATACCCCGGGAGGCTCTATGTGAAGCACTGAAGGATGCTGAGTCTTTCATCAGCCAGGTCAAGCAGCATGAAGAAGATCCAAGAGCATGTTCGCACTGCCATAGTATAGGAGAAATCATCCCTAATACCACGTTCACTCAATAAGACATGCTACTCAATAACAACCGACATAACCAACCATTGTTTTATACAGAGTATGTCGATGCCATCAAGGTAGATCAGATCCAGATCGATACTGGGTCTTCTTTCAATATTATCCCTTGAACTCTGCTCTAAATATTGGGGATCCTGATGTATCGCCTGACTACATCTAACACTACTAATCATCGACTTCAATTCTAGCAAGAGCGAACCGCTGGATAAGATCCGACTGAAATATTATATCGGCGAGCTCCAGACGGAGGTGACTTGCTATGTCGTGGACGCGGACGTCAGTTATAACATCCTGTTAGGATGGCCATGATTACATGAATACATGGTGGTAGCGTCTACTGTCCACCGGTATATGAAATACGTGTCCACCAATGGCATAGTCAGGACGGAGTTTACTAATGTCGATCCCTTCAGAGGGATTGAAGCCTTTTTCACCGATTCTGATTTGTACAAATTAATTTACCTGGACGATGAAGCCAACAGTATCGATGACAAAGCAGAAGCTGAAGCAGAGGCCGACAATGAAGCAGAAATGATGATTGATGCTCTTCTGAAGGTACGACTCAAAGGGAAATCTCCCTAAGCATCTGCCTCGATCTTAGTAAAGTTACATGGGAGGGCACCAGCCTCCTTGGTTGAAACAACAATTGAAACTTCTTTGAAGGTACGAATCAGGGGAGACCTCCCCAAGTGTCGTCTCCTCTCATGGTTAAACTACATGAAAAAGTATCAGTCCATGAGGTGCCAGCTGAGGCACCTCTGAAAGTGTGGCTCAAGAGAAAACCTCCCCAATTGTCTGCTCCCCTCATAGTCAAGCTACAGGAGAAGGCCCCAGCATTTCTCTCAGGGTAGGCTCAGGAGCCAATACGGGTCAGATTCCCAAGGAACTCTCCAGAAACACCATCTGCCAAGATGTCAACCCCTCTGGTGGCAAAAATTCGGTCGAGAGCCCCAGAACCTCCCAAGGCTACTCTGGTTCTCACCGACGAGGAGTTGGGAGAATACATATCCGCCAATGTTGATGCCCTATCTCTTGATGATGTAATTCCTCGGGACAAGATCCCGTATTTTATCAATAAAAGGATGTCGTTGAACTTTTCTAGTATTCCACATTGGAATGCCATGTATACTCTAGATAATGTCTTACAGTCATTGCAAACACAAATAATGACTGTTAATCATGTAAATCAAGTCGTCCCATACCGAGGAGTCTGTTATATAGTTTTGCCCCAAAACCAGGACGAGAAACATATCATCTTCAGCAAAGTCGAGCATCATCAGTACCTCCCACCAGTCGAACCAGAATCGAATACCGGTAGAATGCAAGTATATCGGTACACCTATCGAGCAAAGTACCTCATCCAAAAGATAGGTTATGACTTGAAAAGAGGCCAAGGTCTAAACTATGGCAGAGGTCGACGTCTTCCTTTACGACTCCCGGTTCCGAATGAGAAACCACAAGACTATTATCATCGCACTCAATGACGGGTAGGCTATGTCACGCCGCCAAAAACCCTAGAGAGTTTAGAAGCGGAGCAGGCTACACATTCTCACTCATCTGAAGCTTCAACTTGGGACTCGGACACCAGTATCGGCCTAATTTTTAGGTAGGTGTTGTCAGTCAAAATGACATCTGTGCACCCTCCAGAAGAAGAAGATGATGATCAGATAGTAGAGTTCTTCAAGGAAGAACCCTGGGATCAACGCTTAAGTGCAGAATGGGAATCTCGCTTCGAGTTACGAGAACTCCCTACCGAAGATGAAGTCGAGCAGATCGACCTGTGGGATGAATCTTCGTCTAAATCCATATTCATCAACAAAAGCTTGGTAGGAGAAGATCGCGAATCTTTAGTTCAACTTGTCAAAGAATACATCGACGTCTTCGCTTGGAGCTATGAAGACATATCAGGTTTAGACCCACAAGTCGCAATACACGAGCTTAACATCTTATCTAACGTTAAGCCTATTAAGCAGCAATAACGATGCTTCTGTCCTAACATCATGGATGCCATTAACAAAGAAGTGGATAAACTCTTAGAGAGTGGGTTTATTCGCGAGGAACAACATCCAGATTGGGTGGCCAATATCGTTCACTTTACTAAAAAGAACAGAAAGATCCGAGTCTGCATCAATTTTTGTGACCTCAACTCCGCTTGTCCGAAGGACGAGTTTCTACTTCCAATCACTGATGTAATGATCGACAACACTTCTGGCTTTGAACGCATGTCCTTTATGGATGGATATTTGGGATACAAACATATCAAGATGTTCCTAGATGACGACAAGTATAGGTCATTCAGGACTCCAAAGGGGGTTTACTGCTACACAGTGATGCCCTTTGGCTTAAAAAATACAAGTATCACATACCAATGAGCTATGAGCACCAACTTCTGTAAAAACCTCTGCAAGATAGTCAAATGCTATATCGACGATATTGTTGTCAAAAGTCGTCTACGAGGTGATTACCTGTAAGATCTGAGGACAGTCTTTGATCATATGCGTGCACATCAGCTCAAGATGAATCCAGCCAAATCCTTCCTAGGGGTTTCTAGCGGCAAATTCATTGGTTTCATTATCAATATAAAGGGTATCCAGGTCGACCACGAGAAAACCAAAGCCATCCTTGACATAAACCCTCCGAAGAACTTGAGAGAGCTTCGAGGCCTACAAGGACATCTTGCGTACATTCGAAGATTTATAGCAAATCTTTTCGGACGATGCCAACCCTTTACCAAGCTCATAAAAAAAGGGGTCTCATATGTCTGGACGGAGGAATGTCAGTAGGCGTTTGATGACATCAAGGCCAATCTCATAAATCTTCCAGTCCTGGTAGGGTTGTGGGCAAACCCTTCTTGCTCTACGTACGTGTAATAGATCATTCTCTCGGCGCTCAACTGGCTCAAAACAATGATGCAGGCTACGAGCAAGCTATCTACTACCTAAGCAGGATAATGATCGAGGCCGAACACCGGTACAACTCCATCGAGAAAGAATGTCTAGCTCTGATATTTGCCATTCAGAAGACATGCCATTATATTTCGGATCAGACGATCCATGTCATCTCCCGAGTTAATCCACTCAGGGTCTTCATAACAATGTCAGGAGCACTAAACTCTTGATTATCTGCGTAGGCAATACTATTGACACCATACGATATGGTATTTGTCCCATGAAAAGCTATGAAGGGCTAAGCACTGACCGACTTCTTAGCTGTACATCCAATCCCAAAGTCATTCAAACTCTATGCAGATATTCCAGATGAAGTGCTAGAATCTAATGTTGCCAAAGGAAACTCCGTTTGGCAGATGTTCTTCAATGGTGCCTCAAGAATAGACCCCAAAGGTCAGATCATCACAGGGGTAGGGTTAGTCTTGATCTATCCAGATAAGCTAGTCATCCAGCGTGCCTGTTCCCTCACAGAATCGTGCTCTAACAATATGGTAGAGTAAAATGCCCTCATTATAGGACTCCAGTTAGTAAGACAGCTGGGGGTAGAATGCCTTGAGTCCTATGGCGATTCGAAACTGATCGTTAACCAGGTTCGAGGATAATATTAGGTCCGCCACGAGGACCTGATCCTCTATCACAAAGTAGCCTTGGACATTATCTCAACCTTCACTGAATTCTTCATAGAATATGTACCTAGGCTACAAAATCTGGAGACGGATGCTTTGGTTGGTCTTGCTGCCTCATTGGCAGCACCTCTCGGGACTCAATACTTCGTTACGGTGATTGGCCGGGATCTAGTGTGTCCCAAAAACAACCTGTGCATCTATAAAAACTATGCCATGCCTGTAGACTCTGTTGTCAACGTCAGAGACTGATTGATTCCATTTTATAGATCTCGCAGCCTACGGGATCCTCCTAAACGACCCGAAGGAAGCTTTATCGCTCAAAAGGCGCTCTCTTCGATTCTACTATGACACAGCTACCAAAACGTTGTATCACCGTTCTTATGACGGGCTTCTCCTTCGATGCTTGTCAAACGAGGAGGCAACCGAAGCTCTTCGGAAGGCTCATAACGGCTCCAACTCCGATATATGGGCGATTACTGGCCTACCATAATGACGGATGCTATTGAGAACGCTAAAAAGTGTCATGTCTTCCAGCTGCATGCTGACTTCATCCATCGATCCTCGGAGTTTCTACACCCAATGGTCACCTCCTAGCCATTTGAAACCTGGGGTATGGATATAGTTGGACCAATTTGTAACCACCATTTTTCTAAAATAAAGATATTTTGGTAATTATGTGATTTTTTATTTTTGGATTATTTTATAATATTTTAATTGGTGTTATGTTAGCAGTCGGTTTAACCTTAGCTAACCATGATTAGAGACTAACCATGATGTTAGAAACCTAATTATCATTTTAGAATTGAATTATAGGTTCTAACCTAATTAGAAAACTTCTTGAATTAATTTTTAGGGTTTTAAGTTATTTGACTTTTTGGGCTTTTTGCTAAAAGTGACACTCCCACTTTTCTAGATTAGGGGTACTTTAGTCTTTGTGTGCTAATTTGAATTTTTATTATTAAATTGATTGGTGTGTAGCTTTGATTGGTGTTTTTGGTAGTAGAAAATGGTTTAACCGTAGTCAACCTTGATTAGAAGACTAACCATGTAATTACAATCCTTTTTAGCTAATTAGATTTTAAATTAGAGCTTTAGTCCATATTAGGAAACAATTAAATTAATTTTTGGCTATTTGTACTTGTGGTTTTTTGGCCTTTTTGCTAATGGGCTTCACATGGGATTTAATTTCATGGTGTCCAATCCTAAATCCTAACCTAACCCTAGATAACCCCTATGGCCGGACAAACAGTAGCCCCCCTCTTTTATGCGAAAAACTTGTAGTCGTCAAGTTTCACAAACCCTAGAATTCTCCTTCTCCTCCAAAAGCCCACTTTTCTTAATTCTCATCCAAATCCTTTCAAATGAAGTGCGTTGCAATTATTAGGGGTGTAACGCCCCAGTCCCTAAATACGTAGGACTAGGTACATCGACATGCCAGCTGTATTCATACGAGTATACTCTAATATATGGAAACCTCGTATGGATACATAAGCTGTAAAATGCAGTAGAACCATAACTAATCTCATCCACCCAAAAATAAAAGATATCATATAATGATAAAGAATTGTCTTAATACAATATGTTGGGCGGAGACAAATCCACTACCAGCAAGTAAGAAAAATACATGGGAAATGAAATAATTTTGGCGAGCGAAGCGAAGACGATCCAAGTGCAATCATCCTCGAAGAAATAGCGATGAATACGACTAGAGCTAGAACACCTGCGAAAGACAATAGCACACACCTGGCGAGATAACCAGGTCCTCAGAGGGACGTAACAAGACACATAATATCATGCCATATAAACTGAATAAATATTGCTCAAATAAATAAGGGATGCATGCAATAGGGTACCTAATCGTACTATAATGAATACAATAAGAACAAACCTTTGATGCATGGGCCGGATCAGGAATATCAGGAATTAGGACCGTATCTCCTACTGGAGATAACCGGCAATCAGGACCGTACCTCCCACTGGAGATAACCGGCTATCAGGACCGTACCTCCCACTAGAGATAACCGGCTATCAGGACCGTACCTCCCAATGGAGATAATCGACAATCAGGGTAGTGCATATATGACCTATACATTAAGGAACTGGTCTTCCCATCCAATGTCTATTATGTTGTATCCACAACATAAATCCTCTATTAACCGCTATGTCAAACTAAGCATGCAACCTCTATTAACGGTTATTCCTATCGCACGGCTTGTACGTACTGGTGGCCAGCCAATCACGCACGTCCGTATTCTATATGCAACACACAACTTCGTGGTACAACGTGTCAAGGCCATGAATGCAACACACAAGGTGGTCTCTTAAATCTAGGTTTAATATGTAAGAAAAATAATACATAGCAGGAAATATAAATGAACAGTAAGTTCTAACAGGTTATGCCATGTATCACAGTTTATTTTGCATAAAGAAAATAAATAATGCATGAAATATGAGCTAAAATAAATAAACAACAAATGGCAAGGTGTCTTGCCTGAGGGTGGTGCGAGAAGCAGCAGAAATCCAACAATCAGAATCGTCAACACGAAGGTCAAAATCCATAAGAAGCTCCGGTTGCTGAAACAAACATCATGAACGAGTTTGGAATAAAAGATATGCCTGGGAAATGCCTGTCCAAAAGTCAAATTCTGGAACAGGGACAAATTCACAATTTTGGGTCAAAACGATGTCCGCCGTTGGACCCGCTTTGCACCAAAATGCGTGCCCATATCTACGGCCTCTAAAGTCGTCAAACTACATGTCTATAAATTTGTTTTGATGAGATGAACCCAACGGTATGTCCAATTTTGGATTCCGGTGGGCTGTGCACAAAATCGCCCGTTGAGTAGGATTGTGGGCCCGCCAAAATAGCGTTCCGACCAACGATCTCAGAATCGAACCAAACTTGGCTCACAGGACTAGAAAAATATTTCGAGTCCAATGGCGCAAGTTTCATCGCAATATGATGAGTGTGCACAAAGTTGTGACTTAATTTGCAAAGGGTCGATACGGGGTATCTCGACGGATACGCACTGATTTCGTCGCACACATGCAACGAAATTGGGTTCCGTCAGTTCCCACATGTCGACAACATCCATACGCGCCTTTCGATGCGTATAGTATGCGACCACGTCGCCCGGTTTGTCGGGGCGCATGTCGTATCGGGGTATTTTTCTACTTTTCGAAAACAGAATTTTCAATTTTTCCTGAAACTTTAACAACGTATAACTTTCTACATACTAGATGAAATATGGATCCAAAAGGTGCGTTACAATCTCGGTTAGGTTGTCTTTGACTGTCTGCAATTAGTTTTTATGAAATTTTAATGGACAGCGAGAAAAGTGGCCGACAAGTTGGTATTTTAAAATAGTTTTTAATATTACAGAAAATAGATTTTTGTTCAATTTTGTCTCGATTTTTCGAGCAAGTCTATGGGTTATTTTTGAAATGTACCTAGAGGATCTCGAATAGGGTCAAGTCTACTTTCCAGAAAATCTTACGGATCGAAAATCGGTGCTACGAGTAAAAAGTTACGCCGTAGGAAAGTGGGGTACCTTGAGTGGAAAAACTGCTCCGTGGGTGACGCGGGACTGACCTCTCATGCTCCGTTCGTCGCACAGAAAGCTCCGTCGCTGGTGAAACAAATTCGTAGGCTAAGAGGGTATGATCAGCCTCAACTTTTGTTTTAGAAGATTAGGGTTTTGAGGCTTGTGGAAAAAGTTATATGCATAACAAGTTGGCCCCACTCCTAATACTAGTGGGGTTAGGATATTTCGAAATCCCACAAACTTTTGCACTCAGCGGGGGGGGGGGGGGGGGGGGGGGGGGTTTGCCGCTGACTTAAGCGGGTGGGCCCGCCCACTTAAGTGGGCGGCTGTAAGGATTTTTTTTTCTTTACTTATTCTTTTTCCTTTTTCATTTCTTTTTCTTTTTCTTAACTTATTCTAAATCTATTTAACACTTATACGTATATATGTATATATCCATAAAAAACTATTTAAATCCAAATAATAATTTAAATATTATCTAATCAAATATTGAATATATATTTAAACCTATCTACATGTACATATAAATTCAATTCACAATAAATGTCACGCCCCGATTCGGGGAATCGCTCGCTTTGCTTCGATTCACGCCGAATCGATCGTCCTCGCTAAGGCGTGATGCCGTACAAGTCTGAAGTTGCACTTGTACAAGGCTAGAACATGCACATTTATATCACTTTGAAACATTTGAAAATAAGCCACAGTTGTGGAAACATTGAGACACAATATAGGAAGAAGAAATACTCATTTTATTCATAATTGTAGTCAGAATACAACTTTTCTCGATAATATTTGAAATGCCATTTCGGCTACATTGATTCATAAAAAGAAGTACAACTGATAGGCTGCCATAAAATAATTTCCCGCTCCATACATCATGCCTCTTTAGTACTTTGAAATATAAGCAGCTATCTTTGAAAACTCCACAATACTTTGTGCGTCTTTTAGGGAAAACAACTTGAAAGGAAACAGCAGTTCAGAAAGCTTTAGTTGCGAGGTGCGCCCGAGCCTTCTCTAGTACCTGTGGAGGAGGGGTCAGCACATTATAACAATGCGCTGGTGAGCCCCGTTGGCCCACTCAGCTAAACCAATATTTTATTAATGACAAGCATTTTAAAGATATGAACTTATTAGGGACAGGCAACATTCAGAGTAAATCACAATAAATGTAACATGGAGTAAACCATGTTTACTTTACCATTGATCGAATCTAGCTTTCCTGCATAAGATACAGGATAATAATAATAAACTTACCGCCCCTGCATAAAATGATCATTAGCATGCATCCTGACTACATGGCCACTGGAACTGTTAAACCATATGGACATCTCTTTGCCTTATAGGACTTCAAGGTAATGCAATGACTCCAAAGTAGGTAGCTAGCCCTTAAGGATGCCTCGCAATACCCGTGCTCCCATTAGCACGCCAATGTTTCCTCCTAGGCCGAATCGGTCCCGGCGCCCCAGTACCGATTCGAGGAAACACACTACCAAACCATGTGCACAAGTTGTCTATGAACAAGCGAATGCGTGACCGACTCGATAGGCATACAGTGCATGGTAGTTTTGAAAGTAAATAGACAACTTGTTCATTTCGCAGCATTTTATCATTATTCTAGGCATCAATTCAATCTCAATTCAATGTTCAGTGGACAAGCATAATCTCAATTGTTGTTAATAGTGTAATCGATTCATTTCAATGTTCAAAGGACTAGCATTCATTTCAATGTTCTATGAACTAGCATTCATTTCAATGTTCTATGGACTAGCATTCATTTCAATGTTCAATGTTCAATCTCTAGCTTCTTAGTGGTATTGACTTATGGCATTTAGTAACTTGATATCGATCAACGGATGTTGCAAGACAATTATTTAGTTGGCATGAAAGAATAGCAAGAGGGACAATACCACCACAGAGATCCACACTCACCAAATTAGAGAATTGCCGAGAGAGAGATGAACACTTACACGCTTAGCCTTCCGTCACGCGTCAGTCTGCATTGGCACCAAAAGTTTGGTTAATAATCTGTCTAGTTGTGTTCTCTTCTCTCAGAATTCTCAAGAATGAATGCTATGCAAATCGATAAAAATGGGCAAGAATCAAATCATCAAAAATCATTCAGAAAAGCATCCATCAAAACCAAGCAACAAAACTAGCAGCAAAACATCCAGAGAAAACTCTTGGACGCATTTCAAGAGAAACCAATCCATTAGTTGGAAAGGTTCTTATGCACTTTTCCGTGATCGATTCGGTGCCCACGGTAAGTTTCCCCAATACTCGGTTCCGACCGAGTTAGCCAAGCACAAGCCTTACATAGTAAACCGCTAGGAGCGGGATACTACATAATATACCACTAAGAAAAAGTTTCGTCCTCGAAACTTAAAGCAAAAGTCCTACCTCAAAATTATCAAACAGCGAGGGGTATTTCACCCACATCTCTTCCTCTAATTCCCACGTCGACTCCTCTACAGTATGGTTCCGCCACAGCACGTTGACCAGGGATACTGTTCGATTCCGTAAAACTTTTCCAAAATTTGGACAGGCTCTTCAGTGTAGGATAGGTCAGCGCTCAGCTGCAGCTGATCGAAATTCACTACATGGCTTGGATTATGCACGTACTTCCGCAGTTGTGATACATGGAAGACATCGTGCACATCAGCCAGAGCCGGAGGTAGTGCAAGTCGATAAGCCACTGAGGCTACCTTCTCCAAAATCTTGAAGGGTCCAACGAAGCTCGGGCTTAGCTTTCCTTTCATCCCAAACCGCATCACACCTCGCATGGGTGTGACCTTCAAGAAGACATGATCGCCTGCTGTAAATTCCAAAGGTCATCGATGTATATCCGTATAACTCTTCTGTCGACTTTGATCAACTCTAAGTCTTTCTCGAATTAAGTGAACCCTCTCGATGGCCTGTTCCACAAGTTCTGGTCCGAGCACTTGCCGTTCACCAACTTCATTCCAGCATATCGATGATCAACATTTCCGTCCATATAAGGCTTCGTACGGGGCCATTTGGATGCTTGCCTGATAACTGTTATTATAGGCAAATTCTGCTAGTACAAGATGTGCGTCCCAACTTGTCTTCGAGTCGAGCACGCACAATCTCAACATATCCTCAAGGATCTGATTTACGCTCTCTGTCTGACCATCAGTCTGCAGATGGTAAGCCGTACCAAAGTTCAACTTTGCGCCCATTGTCGAGTACAGACTTATCCAAAATCGCGACAAGAATCTTCCGTCTCTATCCGATACTATAGAAGCTGGCACCCCATGTAATCGAACAATTTCATTTATGTAGATCTGAGCCAACCGTTCTACTCCCCATGTAACTTTTATTGGAATAAAATGTGCCGACTTGGTTAATCTATCCACGATAAGCCAAATCGCATCATTTCCCTTCTGAGTTCTTGGCAAGCCTACTATAAAATCCATACAGATATTATCCCACTTCCACAGTGGAATAGCCAAATTTTGTAGTTCTCCGCCTGGCCGTTGGTGTTCGGCCTTCACACGCTGACAATCCAAACATTGTGACACGAATAGCACCACATCGTTCTTCATGCCATGCCACCAAAATGTGGTGCGCAGATCTTTATACATTTTCGTGCTTCCCGGATGCAAGGAATACTTTACGAAATGAGCCTCGGTCAGTATTTCCTTCCTGATATTCTCATCCTTAGGGACGCACAATCTCCCCTTGACACGAATAGTGTCATCTTCAACGGTAAAGTCCGACGCCTTTCCTGCTAGAATCAACTTGCGTATCTTCTGCAGAAACGGGTCATCCTTCTGAGCAATCTTAATCCTTCCCTGGAGACTCGGCTCAAGTTGTAACTGAGCCAACTGCACATTCTGCGGACGAATCCTGAACTCGATGCCCATTTTTTCAAGATCTCGTAGTACCTCTTTTGCTATTGTTAGGGACCCAACAAATTTCCGACTCAAGGCATCATCTACCATGTTTCCTTTATCCGACGTGTAGGAGATTGTCAAGTCATAGTCCTTGATCAATTCTAACCAACGCCGCTACCTCAAATTCAATTCCTTCTGCGTGAATATGTACTTTAGGCTTTTGTGATCCGTGAAGATCTCGCAGGACACACCATAGAGATAGTGTCGCCACTATTTCAACGCGAACACAATCGCCGCCAGTTCCAAATAATGTGTTTGGTAATTCTTCTCATGCTGTTTGAGCTGTCTCGACGCATAAGATATTGTCTTCCCATGTTGCATGAGAACACATCCTAAACCAAGTCCCGACGCGTCACTGTAGATCTGAAATCCCTCAGAGCCTTCCGGAAGTGCTAAAATTGAGGCCGTGACGAGCCGCTGCTTGAGTTCTTGGAAGCTACTCTCACAGTCGTCAATCACTTAAATACGACTCTCTTCTGAGTTAGGCGAGTCAAAGGCGATGCGATTCTCGAGAATTCTTTCACAAATCTACGGTAGTACCCGGCTAAACCAAGAAAACTCCGTATCTCACTAGCTGATGCAGGCTGCTTCCAGTCTACAACTGCCTCAACCTTCTTTGGGTCGACGGTAACACCTTCTGCCGAAACAACATGTCCAAGGAACGACACGCTGTTCATCCAAAATTTGCACTTGCTTAGTTTTGCATAGAGCTGGTTGTCTCGCAGCGTCTGAAGTACTTCTCTCAAGTGCTCGACATGAGTCTCCTTGTCTTTTGAGTAGATCAAGATGTCACTGATAAATACAACAACAAACTTGTCTAAAAATGGTCAAAACACTCTATTCATTAAATCCATAAAGGCTGCTGGAGCATTAGTCAAGCCGAATGGCATGACCAAAAACTCGTAGTGTCCGTATCTCGTACGGAATGCTGACTTAGGAACATCTTCGGGTCTGATCTTTAACTGATGGTATCTTGAACGAAGATCAATTTTAGAAAACACGGTCGCCCCTTGAAGCTGATCGAATAGATCATCTATCCTTGGCAAGGGATACTTGTTACAGATGGTTGCCTTGTTCAGTTCTCTGTAATCGATGCACAGCCGCATCGTCCCATCCTTTTTCTTTACAAATAGTACTGGAGCTCCCCATAGAGATACACTTGGGCGAATGTATCCACGGTCTAGTAATTCTTGTAGCTGTACCTTTAGTTCCTTCAATTCTGCCGGAGCCATCCTGTACGGTGCCTTAAATATCAGACGAGTATCCGGAAATGTATCAATTGTGAATTCAATTTCTCTATCCGGTGGCATCCCAGGTATCTCGTCCGAAAACACATCGGGAAACTCTGCCACAATTTCGGTCTGATTCGAGCCTACACTCTTCATTCGAGTGTCTTAGACAGAAACGAGAAAGCCTTCACACCCCGAGTACAGCATGTGCCTTGCTGTAACTGCCGATATTACCATAGGTCCTTGGAACGCCGAGCCGTACGAGTAAGAGAACTCTGTTTTTCCAGGTAGTCAAAACACAACTCTCTTATCCGTACAGTCGATCGTTGCATGACAGGCGCTGAGCCAGTCCATTCCTAATATGATATCGTACTCTTTGATGTCGAGTACAATTGCGTCTAGAGATAAAGTCTTGCCTCCAATCTTAATGTAGCCGTCCCTGCAAATCAAAGTTGCAGGCATATCTACTCCCTAAGGAGTACTAACACACAAAGATGTCTTTAGTTGAGTCATACAAAATTTATTTTTCGTTACAAAATCAGAAGAGATAAAGCAATGAGTAGCACCAGAATCAAAAAGTACTCTTACAGGTATGCCTTTGTACAGCAACATACCTGTTATAACATTCTCTGCGGTCTGGGCCTCTGTCTGAGTCAAGGCATAAACCCTTGCTTGGCCACCTTGTTGATTCGGTGCATTCCCAGTTGGAGCTGGCAAGGCTGGTGGCGCTTGGCCACGATGCTGGTTGTTATGTTGGCCCCGGTTCTGATTGTTATTATGCCCATGATAGTGATTATTGTTATTTCCACGAGGAGGATACTGGTTCTCTCCCATAGTTCTGCATTCAAAAGCCTTGTGATTCATTCCCCCACATTTGTAACACCCGACGCGACAGTCCTCGCGACGATGACCAATTCGATTGCACCTGTTGCAACGCAGTTCCTGATACGGTCCTTTGCTATTGCCCGTATTCGGACGCTTAGATGCGTTATTTCTTTCTGCAGACCTAGGTCGTTTCTGATTATTGAGTCATTGGTTGCTCTGCATTGTCCCACGACTAGCCGGTTGATGAAATCTCTCCATTTCGAGAGCTGTCTCGTACGCCTCCCGGTAAGACGTACATTTTCGACTTAGAACATCCCGCTCCAGGCCCATATTCAAGCCTTGCACAAATCTTCCTCGCTTCGCGTCGTCATTCGGTACCATGTATCCAGCGAATGCGACTCTCTTCAAAAACTCTGTCTCATAGTCATGCACTGACATACTGCCTTGTCGAAGTGCAATGAACTCATTCTCTTTTTGTTGACGGACCGCGGGTGGAATGAATTGGGTAATGAAAGCCTGCTTGAAGGCCTCATAAGACATCTTTATATCCTGACTATTTCTGCAAAGTGCCTGTCTCTGCGAAATCCACCATTCCTGGGCCTTGAGGCGAAGTTGTACAGCGGTACACTCCACTCTCTTACTGTCCTGAATCTCTAACATTCGAAAATAGCCCTCCAGTGTGTTCAAGAAGCCCATCACCTCATCTGGCTCCTCTTTTCCATTAAATTCAGGCGGGTCGCAACTCTTAAATTCAGAGAACTTGAAGCTCGTTCTCTTCTATGTCAACGTCTCAGATTTCTCTGCCGGTACTTCCACGGTCTCGGTTGCTGCGGCCTTTGCAGAAACATTAGAATCGACCGTCAGCTTGGTGATAATCTGAGTTAGACTATCCACTTGTTTTTGTTGAGCATCCAACTGCTCCTGAAACTGATACTGAAGCTGCTCTTGAAGCGCGCGATGTTGAGCTTCGCTCTGCTTCCTCTGAGCCTCCATTTGTTTAATCGGTTTCTCAATTGGGTCCGACGATGAATTCATCTTTGTGCTATCACCCTTGGTCATTCTACAACAAGAAATAATTCTATTAGCACTCATAAAATATTTATTGGCTTATTGTATGGAACATTATTTCATGCCAGCGCTATCGACACCATCAATCGAGAAAATTTGCATCAAGACTTCCTTTTTGAAAATATTTTTAAAATCCGAGGATTTGAAACCGTGCTCTGATACCAACTTGTCACGCCCCGATTCGGGGAATCGCTCGCTTTGCTTCGATTCACGCCGAATCGATCGTCCTCGCTAAGGCGTGATGCCGTACAAGTCTGGAGTTACACTTGTACAAGGCTAGAACATGCACATTTATATCACTTTAAAACATTTGAAAATAAGCCACAGTTGCGGAAACATTGAGACACAATATAGGAAGAAGAAATACTCATTTTATTCATAATTTTAGTCAGAATACAACTTTTCTCGATAATATTTGAAATGCCATTTCGGCTACATTGATTCATGAAAAGAAGTACAACTGATAGGCTGCCATGAAATAATTTTCCGTTCCATACATCATGCCCCTTTAGTACTTTGAAATATAAGCAGCTATCTTTGAAAACTCTGCAATAGTTTGTGCGTCTTTTAGGGAAAACAACTTGAAAGGAAACAACAGTTCAGAAAGCTTCAGTTGCGAGGTGCGCCCGAGCCTTCTCCAGTACCTGTGGAGGAGGGGTCAGCATATTATAACAATGCGCTGGTGAGCCCCGTTGGCCCACTCAGCTAAACCAACATTTTATTAATGACAAGCATTTTAAAGATATGAACTTATTAGGGACAGGCAACATTCAGAGTAAATCACAATAAATGTAATATGGAATAAACCATGTTTACTTTACCATTGGCCGAATCCAGCTTTCATGCATAAGATACAGGATAATAATATATACTTACCGCCCCTGCATAAAATGATCACTAGCATGCATCCTGACTACATGGCCACTGGCGCTGTTAAACCATATGGACATCTCTTTGCCTTATAGGACTTCAAGGTAATGCAATGACTCCAAAGTAGGTAGCTAGCCCCTAAGGATGCCTCGCAATACCCGTGCTCCCATTCGCACACCAATGTTTCCTCCTAGGCCAAATTGGTCCCGGCGCCCCAGTACCGATTCGAGGAAACACACCACCAAACCTTGTGCACAAGTTGTCCATGACCATGCGAATACGTGACCGACTCAATGAGCATACAGTGCATGGTAGTTTTGAAAGTAAATAGACAGCTTGTTCATTTTGCAGCATTTCATCATCATTCTAGGCATCAATTCAATCTCAATTCAATGTTCAGTGGACAAGCATAATCTCAATTGTTGTTAACATTGTAATCGATTCATTTCAATGTTCAAGGGACTAGCATTCATTTCAATGTTCTATGAACTAGCATTCATTTCAATGTTCTATGGACTAGCATTCATTTCAATGTTCAATGTTCAATCTCTATCTTCTTAGTGGTATGACTTGTGGCATTTAGCAACTTGATATCGATCAACGGATGTTGCAAGACAATATTTAGTTGGCATGAAGGAATAGCAAGAGGGACAATAATTGGGGGTTGCTAGTCTACCGATAACCCCACGCTCTGCTCCGTCAGTTGAGCCTCTGAAGATCAAGCTGACTAGGACGCCCTCTCAATCTTCATTCACACAGGAGGTAGCCGAAGAGGAACCAGAGCTAGCCAAGTATGTGGCTGCCCACACTGACGCTCCCTCCACAGATGATGTAATCCCTCTAGAAAAGATACCTTACTTCATCAATAAAGGGTTATCTTTGAACTACACCGAGCTCAATAAGCTATGTACAATGTATGCTATGGAACACGGTATAGGCACTCCCTACATACACGGGTGACAAATGTGTACACCGCTATCCATCTTACTCCAGTAGAAGATGCTTACCGAATAATCGAGGGAGGGGACCACCCAATCATCTTCGGCCGGACGAACAACCCGCATCCCCTCGCCATGGAAGAAGTCGACTTCGGGTCAGATGCTGGAAGACTGCCTCTGTATCTCTATAGCCCTCAATCCAAATATCTCATGCAGAAACAGGGGTATGATCTAGAGACAACTCCAGGACTGAACTACGGCACTGGACGACGATTACCTTTGAAGACGCCAGCCCCGGCGGGCAAACCACGGAACTACTATAACAAAACCCGATACGGTTTAGGGTATGTAACGCCTACTACGACCCCTGAAAGCTAAGATGAAAAATGCGACTGGCAGTCACATTCAACCGGATCACCGACTTCTGACTCAGATACCAGCATCGGAGATGTGTTCAGACAAGTCATGTCAGTCAACATGGCATTCACCGACGCTTACGAGGAAGACGAAGACATCCTCGAAATCCTTGAGCTAGAGCCATGGGCCCAGCAATTAGACGCACAATGGGAAAAACGGTTCGAACTGAGAGAACCTCCTACTGAAGATGAAGTCATACAAGTGGATCTCGGCAGCGAATCTTCTCCAAAACCGATCTTTATCAGTAAAAGCCTAACTGACGAAGAACGAGAGTTGCTGTTAGAACTTGTCAGAGAATACATTGTGTTCGCCTGGAGCTATGAAGACATATCGGGGTTAAATCTTGATATCGCTCTCCACAAACTCAATATACGGCCAGATGCAAAGCCAGTCAAGCAGCAACAACGACGCTTCCGCCCAGGCATCATGGATGCGATCGAAGCTGAAGTCAACAAGCTAATAGCCAGCGGCTTCATTCGTGAAGAGCAACATCCTGATTGGGTCGCCAATATAGTGCCCGTCCTCAAGAAGAATGGGAAGATTCGAATCTGCATCGACTTCCGCAACCTGAACGAGGTATGCCCCAAAGATGAATTTCCCCTTCCTATCACAGACATCATGATCGACAATACATGCGGCTTTGAACGTATGTCATTCATGGATGGATTCTCGAGGTACAATCAAATCAAGATGTCTTCCGACGACGAAAAGCACACTTCATTCCGAACCCCGATTGGCACATACTGCTACACAGTCATGCCATTCGGTCTAAAGAATACTGGTGCTACATATCAGCGAGCCATGAGTATCATTTTCAGAGAACATTTGCACAAGACAGTGGAATGCTATGTCGACGACATCGCCGTCAAGAGTCGCCGTAAGGAAGATCATCTGCAAGACCTGAGAACGGTGTTCAACTTAATGCGAGCCCACAATCTGAAGATGAACCCTACGAAATCGTTCTTGGGCGTATCCAACCGGAAGTTCTTGGGCTTCATCATCACTGCACGGGGTATCCATGTAGACCCCGAGAAAACGAGGGCAATCATGGAGATGGGTCCCCCGAGAAATCTCCGTGAACTTAGAGGCCTCCAAGGGAGGCTAGCTTATATCAGGAGGTTCATTTCCAACCTCTCCGGGCGATACCGACCGTTCACCCACCTCATAAAGAAGGGAGTCTCATTCGTATGGGACGAGGAATGCCAGCACGCTTTCGATGACATCAAAGAATATTTATCAAATCCTCCAGTCCTGGTAGCCTCGGTCCCTGGAAAATCATTCCTGCTCTATGTACGAGCAATGGAACACTCCCTCGGTGCCCTGCTGGCACAAAACAATGACACAAGCCACGAGCAGGCCATTTACTATCTCAGCCGAATGATGGTCGGGCCCGAACACCGATACACTGCTGTGGAGAAAGAATGCCTCGCCCTGGTATTCGCCATTCAAAAGATGCGGCACTATGTCACGGGGCAAACCATACATGTGATCTCACGAATCAACCCTCTCAGGGTCCTCATGACCAAACCAGGGGCACTCAGCTCCCGCCTCGCTACATGGGCGATATTGCTGTCCCCCTATCATATGATTTTCGTCCCGCAGAAGGCTGTCAAAGGTCAAGCCCTGGCAGACTTTTTGGCGGCCCATCCAGGATCGGAATCATCCAGAATATACGAAGAAATCCCAGATGAGGTCGCCGATTCAAATACAACCACCCACGATAACATATGGCGGATGTTCTTCGATGGCGCTTCAAGAACCGGACCCAAGGGAAACATCGTCGTCGGAGTCGGAGTAGGATTGGTCTCTCCTACCGGGCTAGTGATCAATCGCGCCTACTCTCTCACGGAACCCTGCTCTAACAATATGGCCGAATACAACGCTTTGGTCATTGGCCTCCAACTCGCAAGAGAACTGGGGGTAGAATACCTTGAAGCATACGACGATTCGTAATTAATCGTCAACCAGATTCGGGGGACGTACGAAGTCCGCCATGAAGACATGATCCCCTACCACCAAATAGCGATCAACATTATCTCATCATTCGAGGGATTCTTCATCGAATACATCCCCAGACTCCAAAATATCGAAGCTGATGCCCTAGCAGGCCTGGCTGCTTCCCTAGCAGTGCCAAACCACTCTCATCATTCGGTCGAGGTGATCGGCCATGAGCTGGTTTGCCCCAAGAACAACGTTCAAGCCATGGCGAGTTATTCTGCT
Source organism: Iris pallida (assembly GCA_029216955.1). Classification (NCBI taxonomy): domain Eukaryota; kingdom Viridiplantae; phylum Streptophyta; class Magnoliopsida; order Asparagales; family Iridaceae; genus Iris; species Iris pallida. The sequence goes on along the minus strand of JANAVB010021800.1, from coordinate 13,644,449 downwards.
CAGATGATCGACGAAGCGCCAGACTGGAGACAACCATTCATAGACTTCGTGGTCTACGACATCCTGCCCGAGAACCCGAAGGAGGCTACTTCTATCAGACGGCGTTCTCTCAGATTCTTCTACGATACAGAGATGAAAATGCTGTATCGCTGCTCCTACGACGGATTACTACTTCGGTGCTTGTCGAACGCAGAAGCCAAAGAAGCCGTACGAGAGGCTCATGACGGTATCTGTGGGGCCCATCAGCCTGGCCCTAAGCTGCAAGACCGCCTTCGCCGGATGGGCTACTACTGGCCCACGATGGTGGCTGATGCAATAGATTATGCCCGAAAATGCAAGGCCTGCCAAGTCCACGCAGACTTCATTCACCAACCATCCAAATTTCTACATCCGACAGTGGCGTCCTGGCCATTTGAAGCATGGGGAATGGATATCATTGGTCCAATCATCCCACCTTCCTCCCGAGGACATCGCTTCATACTTGCGATCACTGATTACTTCTCAAAGTGGGCAGAAGCTGTCCCACTCGCCGAAGTCAAGACTTCGAACGTAATCAGCTTCCTGAAGCACCACGTCATCTACCGCTTTGGACTGCCCCGAAGGATCATCCATGATAATGGTCCGCAGTTTATAAGCCACGCATTCTACCGATTCTGCGACAAACACCGCATTCAGAATGTCGCTTCGATACCATACAACCCCCGGCAGCAAACGGGTTAGCAGAGGCATTCAACAAAACAATCATCAAACTCCTCAAGAAATTTGTCTCCTCCAACAAACGCGACGGGAACGAGAAGCTCGGCGATGCTTGTGGGCTTATCGCACCGGTTCGAACAGCCACCGGGAATACACCATTCTCTCTGGTGTACGGGAGTGAGGCAATTCTCCCATTAGAGACTCAGATTCCCTCACTCCGAGTCGCCCTCACTTATCAATTGACAACGGATGACAACTACCGACGTCGACTCAAGTTAGAGCCTTAGATGAAAAATGCCTCCTAGCTCAGCAAAGGATCGAATTATACCAAGCACGCATCTCAGGAGCCTTCAACAAAAAGGTCAAAGTCAGAACATTCCAAGTGGGCGTCTTGTTTTGGCAGTCAGGAGCCAATGGTCATGACTCCAAGACCACCGCAAGTTCCAGCCAAAATGAGAAGGCCCATTTATCATCGAGGCTGTGTTCTCCAATGGTGCTTACCGCCTCGCCAAGCAGAACGGAGACTTGCTCATGTTGCCCGTCAACGGCAAGTTCCTGAAGAAATACATGTTTAAAAATATTTTTCCAGATTTCGAGTTATGTGCCCACTGGTACCACTGAACTCAACCCCCTAATTTTCTAAACTTATTGAGTCACGTACCCTCTTGTACCGCTGAACTCATATCCCAAATTCCCAAGTCATGTACCTCTGCTGTACCTCTGAACTTACACTTGATTCCAACATTCACAGATTTTCAAGATGTACCCGCGGTACCGCTGAACTCATGCCCTTCTTCCATAACACAATCCCAAATTCCTAGGTTATGTACCTGCTGGTACCTCTAAACTTACACTTTGATTCCAACATTTTCCAGATCTTCGAGTCATGTATCTGCTGATACTACTGAACTCACCCTCATAGTTTTTTCAGATTTTCGAGTCATGTATCCGCTGGTACCCGCCTGAACTCACACTCACCATTTTCCAGATTCTTGAGTCATGTACCCGTGGTGCCCCTGAACTCCATCCCGGTCACTCTTTCAGGTAGGAAGTTAGTTAGATCATACCTCTGACTTCCTTCCCGAAGGAGATCCCCCCTTATGATCTAATACCCACACTCCCAGTGCACACAAAGGTAACGGATCCACAAATTTCCAAGACGACCATGTCCTCATCACCTCTGAGTCGTTCCATTTCCACCAAAAACAATCACCCCTACCATAGAATTTCCATGTCCTCATTACCTCTGAGTTATTCTACGTACCCCCCCTTCATTGAGCCCACTCCTGTCATGTCCTCATTACCTTTGAATGGGAAGGCTCCATCGAAGAAACCTTCATACTTGCCATGTCCTCATTACCTCTGAGTAAGTATGATGATCCCCTTTCGACCTATTACCTGTACCCACCACCGGAGTACGCCAAGGGTATGGGTCCACAAATGTCCTCTGTTGACCACAAATGTCCTCTGTTGACCACAAATGTCCTCTGTTGACCACCAATACCCTCCGTCGAGTTCGTTCCTACCATGTACTCATTACCTCTGAGTAGGAAGACTCTACGTTCAAAGAACTTTCCTACTTACCATGTCCTCGTTACCTCTGAGCAAGTATATCAGTTCTCTCTTTCATCCTATTATCCGTATCCTAAACCAGGGTATGCCAAGGGTAATAGGCCCACAAATATCCTCACTAAATTTCTTAACACAACCTATCACCTCATCATGCCCCAGGAGCCCAGCTGCTCTACGGCAATTCTTTTCTCAATACCAAGAGCACCCATGACCACTTTGCTATGGCTGCTTCAGGCATCCTGACCGAAACTTGTTATCTCTACCTAAAACCAAGGTACGCCATGGGTAACAGGTCCACAATATATCCCCTATGCGGGAAGAACATCACCACAATATCACAGGCACAGCAAGCAATATAAATGAAGGGTAGAATTGAAAGTACTCTTTATTTGAAGAAGAGAAAAAAAGTATTACATATTTCGGGACCACGTCCCTTTCAAAAAAAAAAGAGGCCGAGCATCGCGCTCGACAACAGATTGAGCGGGAGACACCTCAGTGAGAGACCGCCTCCTAGAATTGAGTAATTTTTTTTTTGACTGAAATGTAGTTGGCCTTCTCGAGGACGTCCATCCTCGGCACTGAAGGGGCTGGACCTGAATGTCCAGAATAACAGTCAATCGACGTAACCCGAAGGACATGATGATAGAGCAGATAGGCTTCCTCACGGGTTAAGATTCGGCTAATCTTACCAGGGGAGGGCATGAAGGTCGCGGCTCATCCACAACTGGCATGGTCCCCCCACCCGGGATCCCCGAGTTAAACTCAGTCACGTCCCCTGACCCCGTCACCTTCAAGGGGGATACAGATTGATCTACGTCCTCTTGAATAGGAACAGGCTCATGGGAGGCCCCGTCATCCTGGGTCACCGCCCTCGACATCCTGAAACTCTTCTTCCCCCGACACCTAAAAGAGGGAACGAAGACAATCAGGATTGAAACTCAAAGGAAAGAAGGAAGAAGGGATCGAGAGCAGTTTTGTTACCTCTGACGCAGGATTGACTTCTTCTCCACTCTCTTTTGTGGCTGGCGGACGGTGCCTAGTCGCAACCAGCTTCCGGGATCGAGAGACACTGCCTACAGGAGGAACCTGCCTGCTACGTTTCGGGATAGGACCAGGCGCAACAAGGGACTGATCCCTCAGCATCTCATCTGACAAAACATGCAACTGACCCACCTCTATGCCTACCACTGGAAGGATAGAGTCATCTTCATTATGCTCGTTGCCTTCATCACCTTCAGCAGCGGAATCCAAATCTGGCACTTCGGCTCTAGTCTTTCTTTTCTTGGCCCCTTGAAAGCCTTCCTCCAAACCGGTGCCAGCAATAAAATTGGTACCTGGTTTAAAATCGACCGGGGGCTTGTTCGCCATGATATGATACAGAGCCGCCATATACAAGATCTCCACTGACTCCTTAATAGCAGGGACCGAGAAAATGGTACGAGTATGGAACGAATCATGATATTGCCAAGCCCTGATACCATCAAGAAGACTCCCCTCATAACCCAGACAAGAGCTGGGGCTGTCTAAACAAAGTTGGCTGTACCCAAACTGCCGGGCAAACCTGCTAGGCAGATACGGCTCCAGAAAAACAACATTACGGTTACGGTACACCAGATGTGAGGGACGGATGTTACGCAACCATAAGAGCATCTGGCCATCCAGAAGTTGAAGAGGCGCAATACCGTCTATATGCACAGTCTCTATGTCCCTGGCAGAAAAGCGAGGGACGGATACGAAAATATGATACTTATCTGCCCTTGCCAAGACCATCCGGCAAACCCGCATGGCCTCACATTCCCAAGGCTCGTCACGGTAAAGGAAGATAAGGGCGTCATCATCAGTCGCACCGCCCTCAGAGCCCGACCTCATCAAAGATGGATAATGTATCAGCAGCCACCCCATCAAATAATGATAAGGTAACTCAGTTCGTTCAAAATCCTTGGTCACATCGCGGGTAATGACTTTGGACGTGAAGGTACGAAGGCCACGGTGTATGCTACACACCATAGCCGGAAGGAGAGCTAGATGATTCGCAAGACTAATTTCACGGCCGGAAGGATGAAGTTACAACTAATTCTCTCAATAGAACCGGTTCCTCCCGAGACTACACAATTTCGTAGCCAGATCATCAAAAATCCCGCCAGAAGCGCTTTCTCAGACAGCTCTTGAGTATCCTGGTAAAAGTAATCGAAAGTGTCGGTTTGGCTCCCGAATCTGCCACTAGTAGATGACACCAATTCTTTGACCGCCTCCCGAGACCTAGGGCGACGAGAGGTAACCAGACCTGAGGCATCTGCTGAGAAGAGATAATGCACCCAATCCTTGGTGTAGGGAGCATTCCCTTCCAGGTTATCCTTGCGGGTTATCTGATGACATGTGTTATAATGACACAATATCTCCTGATAAAGGGCCGCAAAGCCAGGATACCGTCGTTCCAAATCTTCGAGTTCCTCATTAGTGGGAGTATATGCTTCAAACGCTTCGTCCCCCCAAGGAAGCTTAGAGACCGCATGCATTTCATGGAGCGCAAGTCCCATCTCCCTTACAGGTGTGTAAAAGGTCCCTGTACGACAATTATACATTTCCAGCAGGGACATGAATAGCTTCTTGTTTATGAACAAGCCATGACTGGTACCTCGGATAGCATGGTACAGGCCAATCTCGCACAAAAAAGCCTCATACTTCTGCAGGATCCAGGTAGATAAATTGATCCACGAGGGAATAGGGGTATCCAACCAGGAAACGTCAACCGACCAACGGGATAGGAGCCTTTCCGAGCAAGTCGATTTATAAAAGTATCGGCGGTAGAAAACGTGAAGTTAGGACCTGCCACATTCAGGAAAGAACCTGGGACCAACCCTGTCACAGAACAACTGGTATGCACCTTGCCAGCAACCATGGACTTCAGATGGTTATTATAACGGATGTTCCCCACGAACATCCCACTCCTGGTAGGGGTTAGAGTCCCCTCCATCTTCCGGTCCAAAGGGAGCATATTGAACCAAGATAATGGAAAGTGTCGCTCCATCTGAGGGATGCGGATCGCCATCCCGTTAGAAACAAAATTCCAATCTCTGACACCTCCAGAACATGATCATTCTCTACGGTCAAGGCGTCTCCAAAAAAGAACGCAGGCTTCAAAAACTCTCCTTCGAATTTCTCGGAGTTCATCATAGCATTAAGGAAATGGAAAGGCTGATTCTTGATGGCATTCAATCTGGCCATAGGCTCATCGCTCGAAAACTGATCCGCCACGTGCTGAACAATATGGTCGTACCTATAGCCGAGAGCAGCTTGAGCGCTACCCACCAAGAGTTCTCCGGCGGCGTTAACCGGCAAATTCACTAAAGAACAGACAAAGAAAAAATAAGTTAAACAGAGAATAAAAAAAGAGCTGATTAGGTGTTTTCAAACCACATACGGCTCAAGAAAATATCCATGCCCCCCATGAAGTTCTCAGAAGTCTTATGCGGCTCCAGAAAGCCCCATGCGGCTCCAGTTCAGAAGACTGCTTATGCGGCTCCGCACAATAAAAGTCTATGCGCCACCTGTGCGGTTTCATTAATAAGGCGCACATACAGACACAATAATTTTTCTTATGCGGTTCGCAGCTCAGCCGTAGGGCGAACATACGATTTACAAAGGCTCGTGCATAAAGTATGCGACGTAGCCATGGCGGTTGGGGTTCCTTAATTCATACATTGTCCTTACCAACAATGGGGGGATGGACGTCAGGATGAACAGTAGGCACGACGACGGGGGGGCAGCAACCGCACCTAAGGTGGAAGTGGAGGCCGCCTTCTTGCCCTTCACTGCCATGATCTTCTTGGGAGCCATCAATTATCGAAGAAAAGAAAGGCAAGCGAGATAAGAGAAGAAAGAAAATAAAGAAGTCTTCTCTCTCTTCAAACCCTCCTATTTATAGGAGGAGGGGAGAAGGCGGACACGTGGGCCAATGACCGACTCTTGAAGAGCGAAACCGACTCCTTGGGTTTCGTCTCCAAATTCACCCAAGGCATCAAATCCAAAAAGATTTAATGAACTGACCCTTGAGATTCCCCTACAAAGACGGCGCTGAAGCAACTTGGAGATAAATAAAGACCCGCACACGTGGACTGGACCATCTATGCGGTTAACACACCCCCTGCGGCTGAAACAGTCATGCGAACAACACATTCATGCGGCTAGAACTCTTATGCGGTCGGGATTGCATATACGGCCAATACAGCCATGCTTCTTGTTCAAAGTATTTCAATTTTAAAATTGAAAACTTTGAAGGGGGTCCTGTAGAAGCATGGAAAATACTAAAGAAATTGACTCATGCGGCCAAGAAAGACCCATGCGGCTCAGAAAACGCATGCGGCTCAGGGAGTCATGCGGCATAAGGAGCTATGCGACCGGAGGCATTCCATGCGGCTCAGAAGACACGTGGCGTGATAGTGCTCCCCTCCGATCCATACTGCATTAATTGCTTTGACGGCTGACCCCTCTGAAAAGTTGACAGACCTGACACCAAAGCAGGTAATTATGACTCTGTCATGATGATAAATCTCTAGGGAAGAGAAAGAAATCTCTGACACGATCCCCCGAGAACAACAAAATGCCACGTGGCCCTGCCATGTGGGTGTGCTTATGCGGCTCGAAGTGAAGACTTCCCATGCGGTTCAGAGTGAAGCTGTCCCATGCGGCTCGAGTGGAATCATCCCTATGCGGCTCAAGAAGATCATGCCCATGCGGCTCAAGCAGACACACCATTATGCGGTTCATGCGGCTCATCATATGGTTCAGAAGTCTGAAGGAGGAGGCCACTGCCCAGACAGTCCTGACACGTGTCCCAAGTCTTATGCGGCCCAAAATTCATACAGCCCAAATCTCATGCGGCCCAATCTGCATGCGGTTCCAGTCTCACCATTGGCTCTCAGGACACGTGTCCTCAGCCGATCAATCTCCCAGATTTATGGCAATCCAAGATCGGGTCGAATCCCAATGATCTGGGGCACGTGGCAGGAGAATAAATTTGATTTATTCGCAGATATGAGAGAATTATAAGGAAGATTTATGCCAATCAGCATTAATTGCTAATGGGGATTTGGTGTAATCTACCCTTAATGGTTCTGATTTGTCACAATCAGAAATGAACGGCCTGGATTGATCAATCCCCAGGCCGCCGCCATCTCCAAGAGCTAATCATTGGCAACCCTAGCGATCACATCCCACTATTATAAATAGTAAGGTGCCATTCCCTTGTGAGATATAGAGGGATATACAAAAAAAGAAGCCAGAGAAGAATACGTATACACAGAGAGACTTCCCCCATAGTCAGAGAGAGAATAAACACAGAGAGAGAGAAGCCGGAGAGCAATCAGAGAGAGAGCAAGAAGGCATTTCTTCGTCAACGACCAAGCAGATCTTCCCCTAGTCAAGGCTGCGTACCGATCGTCCAAGGAGTAAGGCAGAGCGGCGTCGTCGCTTTCCCGAGCCTCTATCGTCACCCCCCAGAATCTAAAATAAACAATCGTACTTAGACTGCTGTACCTAGGTTTTGTCCCTAGGCTTTCTTTCTACGAGCGAGTTTGTATTGTGAGTCTAAGTTCAGTCCTCCGATAATTGTTCTGTACTATTACAATCAATGGCAAAAACACAAATACCACAGAGATCCACACTCACCAAATTAGAGAATCGCCGAGAGAGAGAGGAACACTTGCACGCTTAGCCTTCCGTCACGCGTCAGTCTGAATTGGTACCAAAAGTTTGGTTAATAATCCGTCTCGTTGTGTTCTCTTCTCTCAGAATTCTCAAGAATGAATGCTATGCAAATCGATGAAAACGGGCAAGAATCAAATCATCGAAAATCATTCAGAAAAGCATCCATCAAAACCAAGCAACAAAACCAGCAGCAAAACATCCAGAGAAAACTCTTGGACGCATTTCAAGAGAAACCAATCCATTAGTTGGAAAGGTTCTTATGCACTTGTCCGTGATCGATTCGGTGCCGACGGTAAGTTTCCCCAATACTCGGTTCCGACCGAGTTAGCCAAGCCACAAGCCTTACATAGTGAACCGCTAGGAGCGGGACACTACAATAAATCCACTAAAAGTAATAATAATATCTTATTAGAATAAACACGTTTAATAAATCTCTACAAAATAATTTTAACAATAATAAATTAATAAAAATTGCTCCAATGGGGGAACTGTACCACACACCCTTATCCGGGTCCACAAACATGTACAATCTTATAAAATATTAATTAAAATAAAATACCAATAATTATACAAATATTTAAATAATTAGAAATTGTACATAAAATTTTAAAATAATTTAGGAGATATTTCTAAGTGCATAATGTCACGACCCGCACCCTAGAGTAATGGCACGAGGCGTGGGTACGTCCAGCCTACGCCGCAGTATCGACGGTAGAAACGCTGTCCTAGGTCAACATACATCTAACAATATAACTCTAAACAGTTTATACTCCCCGAATGGGGGCGACATAGCAGTAAATAATCCCAATCACAACTAAGGAAGAGATAGCACGATATGAAATAGAACTCAAAGAACAATAGATGATAAAGTAGTCTAAGATAAGCCCAGCAAATATCCAGAGGTACATGGTCTCAGATACTGAATGAAAGAATATATGCAACTCAACATCTCTGAACAGAAAATAAGTCTAGCTAAACATGTCTCAAGACTACATAAAATAAGATAAGCCTAACTAAACTAGTCTAGGCAATGGGGGTGATATCCTCAGCTAGAGCTGGGTCCTCCTGAGGGTCCAGCTCGGAAGTGTCATCTAAGGCTGCTCCGTAGAAAGTATCCAGACATGCCTCCTCCTTGTCCTCTGTAATATTATCAACAGGTCTAGTCAGGACAGGAGCGTGTACAGTACATCTCAACAGTTCATAGCAGGTTAGAAAATATAATCATGCAGTAAAGTAAGATAAAAGTACTAAAAGAAATGCTGTATGTAAACAGAGAGAGAGCTGTAATAGAAATATCTACTATAAATAGAGACTAACAGTAGCTAGTGAGTCAGAGTACAATATGGACATGTAAATGGCATAGGAGATTCTGATAAGACACTATGGAAGAGATTCTGATAAGATACTACTTGGGTATTATTCACATGTCTACTTCTACTCACCCGTACCCCCAATCAATACACAAGGATCCAACCAAGTTATGTTATGATTCCATGCAAAGGCCCCCGAAGGGTGATACATGGATGTCCCATAAATGGGGATTCTAGGAGATTCTAGGATACCCAGTAAATGGGATAAGAGATTCTAGGAGGCTCTGTGATCATAAGGGTATATGTCACAAGTGATCAAAGAACCAGTGAAGCATAGTGATACACCATGTAAGTGAAACGCACAGAACATGTAGTACCCGATGCACCCTAAGGATAACATCTCAAGAAGGGATCCATATAGTACCAATCCGTGTGACCAACGTGACAGCACAAGTAAAGTAATTTAATGCAGGAAATAATTCTAAGCAGGATATGAAATGATCAGAGAATGTACTTGCCTGGTATCTGAGTGTCCAATATGAAAGTACTGTCCGAAGAGTGGTGTCTGGCTCCTAATCAGAACAGCACAAGTCACAACAAGTCCAAAATGGTATAATGAAGTCCTACTATGCATTCTACATGATTCTAGGTCAATCTAGGCCAAAGTCAACTCTTGGTCAACTCTGGTCAACCCTGGAAGTCAAACTAGGTCAACCAAGTCTAGACTAGGTCAAGCTAGTCTATCTAGTCCAATCTAGACTATACTAATCTAGTCTAGGTCTACCAAGGCTAAACTAGCCTATTAACATACAATACAAGGCTATAGAACCTATCCTATCAATCAAGCACAAACACTAATGACATACCAAGTAAATATACAATATATATATACTCATAGGCTATTACCTATAACATAAGAGCAAGGTGTGTACACATACAGGCATATAGAGATATCATTACTTACATGCATCCAATGTGTATACTATATTAGGCCTATACAATAATGTGTCATCAAACATTGACATATGTATGATGCTACTACTATGTAATAGGCTCACATATATATATGAATTTATATCTATACATATATAGGTTCATACATACATGCATCCATATACATAGGTTATAGAGATATATAGAGAGGTAGGGAGAGTGAAAGGGTGTGTATAAGAGTGATATGAGTGTGTGTGTGTTAAAGAGTGAAGGATGTGTGTGTGGGTGAGTGAAACATGTATGTGTGTGATTTGTGTGTGAGAGATGCACAAAACAGTGTGTGTGTAACATGGCAGTTGTGTGAGGAGTGAGTGAATAGGTGTATAGCTGTGTGTGTGTGTGTGGGAGGGTGCACTGGACTGAACATGAATATAAATGTGCAAGGGAATCAACAGTTCAGTTTTTACAACATCATGCTAATACTTATAAATATATACATATGTATAAAGGGGCTCATGTGTGTGGTGATACATGGGTGTATGTGAGTGTGTGATGAGTGGTACTGGACTTAGGCACAGAAATTAGCAAAGGGAAGGGAATTCAAAACACAAATCAAAACTAGAAACTATTACTCAGTTCAGAAATCTGAACTTCCAGTTTCCAGTTTTTCATTCAACCCAATGACAGCAAAAGAACCACCAAATGAACCCAAATTTCAAACACAATTAGTTCAAGTATAGGAGAATGAATCTAGGAACTTAAACCAACTTGTTAGCAGTACTAATTGGGTTAAAATAGTTGTACAAAATTGAATTTAAAAACTGGAATTCACCTGAGAAATCATATGTATCAGTTGATTGGGGTAAATGAGAATTCATAAGTCAAAACAATCTAATGTACAAAAACAGAGGTTGGTAATGCATATACCCATAGTGTACGTATCCAACAGTGCCATTGTGTCCAAGCACGAGGACACAAATGTGTCCAAACAAGAGAAAACTCAAATCGGGCACAACAGTGCACTGTCCAGTGCACTGTCTCGTGCACACGTGCACTCATATCATGCACACGACACAGGACACAAACGTTTCTCGTGGTCACCCACCTAGATAGCCCACCTATAAGACTACCCTATAGGCCAACTAGCCAGTGTCCACGTCGTGTCTGTGTCGGATACGAGAGCCGTATCAGTGGAGGGAAAAACCAGTGCACAGTGTCAGGCAAATCCCCGTACGATGGCGATTACTCTTTCGACATGCCATGTGGACACGTGAGACTTGACACGTGGCATGTTAGTCATAGCCCCATGGCGTGTGTTGAGTCTCGCATGCCCTGGTTGCCTGTCGTGTCCGCCACAGCCCCCGAGTGGCAGGGGATGAAACCCGAGTGCGCACGCGCGTGTGCAGCACGTGTCGACGCGTCGAATTTGACACAAACCGACACAATCACCACCTCAGAGGAACAGAAATCATTAAGCAATGATAAAACCTAGATTCCTATTCAAAAAGATTAGACAAAAAGAATAAGAATGCCCTTTGAGGCATTTCGACAAACACTTAAGGAACAGGTCTGATACGTGTCCAAACGGACACGAAACTAATACAACTCGACACGAAACCAATGCAACCACTTAGGGGACTCCTAGGGCTTCCTGAATATGTAAAGAAATCGAAATTTCATTGAGGAATGAGGAAGTTACTATAGTTGAACTTCTAGGAAAATCCCTCTTTGTAGAGCTCTTCTCCTTGATATCCCAATCCAACAAATCAACAACAAACTGAAATAAAACTCCAATAATAGCAAGTATAGGTATATTAAAACCTAATGGAAGAGATTTGAATGAAAAAGGAAATAGAATGGAATTCTAGGGATTAAATGAAGTAGGAACAAACCTTTTTTCTAAACTTGAGCTTTCCTAAAAAGAGGCAACCCTAAAATTAAGAGAGTATTTATAGGGTGGTGTTTCCAAGGATGATATGGTGGCCGGCCACTTAGTCTAGGCTAGGGTTTTGGTAATGTCTTGGGCTTTAGGCCAACCTACAAGGCTATGGCTTGAATTGATTTATCAAAGGTTCTAAATCATAAGCCATGACTTATGACTTTCTAATTCCTATTGCTAACTAGAGTCTATTGACTAAACCAAGGGTTAGCTTAGGTTAGACTAGAGTCATATAACCTAACCAAGTCCATACTAACTAGGGTTAGCTTCTAGGTTGGTCTACAAGTGTCAAAACTAGTCAAAGTCAACCTAGTCCAACAATTCCAAAATAATTCCTAAAAATTCCCATAAATTCAAATAAATTCTAATAAATTTAAATTACCCCAAAAATGTCAAAGTTACCCTCAAACTAGAAATGATAAACAGAATACCCTAATCACAAGGCTAGGCTCTAGGTCAACCAGTCTCCAAGGTTACACTATCAAAACACCAAAATCATAAGTCATGATTTAAAATAGTTTTAAATGATTAAATAATCATCATAAATCATATCATGATTTAAATATTATTATTAAAAGACTAAAATTACAAAATTTCAAAATTACCCTCTACTGGAAAACTGGGTGTTACAATCCTACCCACCTTAGAAAAATTTCTTCCTCGAAATTAAAGGTTATCGTACTCCTTCTAGGTTAAGCCCCCAGCTATCAAAGTCTCAGAACTGGAATAAAACATACGATTTAAAAAAAAGACGGAATACAGGGTCATGGCATACGATGGTAGTGAAGTCTCATCTATGTATACTAGTCATGCTAACCAAAACGGTCATAGGGTATCAAAACACACAAGCAATCTAGGGTGCTAAACTAGAAAGGATACAGAAATAACAATCATCAAGACTATAAGGTAGTCTACCCTCCTATATAAAAACTGGTACTTATCAAAAATAAAATATAATAAAGATAACTACCAATTGTCTATTAAGGGATACTATTCAAGAAAATTAAAATCAAAAGTTAAAGAATGAAAGTCAATCGCATGGAATCCAATCACAATGTGTATATATAGAGAGTGTGTTAGAGAGGAAAAAGCTAGCATTATGTAAATGTAATGTGGTTCGTATGTGTATGGGTGTATGTGGACATGTTCATATGGTTAGATAGTAGGCATGTGTGTATTGTAAAATATACATAAAAGTATGGGAGGATTTTGGTTTCAAAACAATAGCTATCACGTTACACTACTCATAGCATATTGGTTAAACAATCTACAATGCACAACCTATTTACTCATAACATGCATGGCTAACCAATATATAAAGAGTTAGAGATTTAGTTATATATCTATATACATTATAACATGTATGACTAAGCTCTATATATATCTATATAGATATATAATCATAACATAGAGAGGAAAGGTTAGGTTTACCTGGCAGTGTATACTAAGTTAGGGTGTGTGTGTGTCCTTGTACTTGGTTATAGTTTAGTATTGAAAGGTTAAACCCAGTTTTAGTTCAGCATTTACATACAAAATCTGAAAATAAGCTAACATTTAAACTAATGTAATATTAACACAATGCAGTTTCAGATTTTTGGGGTTTGAAACATCACGACCAACTCAATGCTCCCAACACATCCTAACATGATAGAGATAAAACCCTAACATACTATCCATACATTTTGCTATGCATACAGTTCAATATTACATATTAAATCTGAATTTGAACTAAACATTTGAAATCAATGTAAAAATGTTAACATGTATTCAGTTTTAGAATTTTGGAGAAATTCGAACATCAAACCAACCCAATGTTTATCACAACCTAACACGTAAAAAAAAATATATGAAACCTAACATTATATCCCTACATACAACAGTGTATATACCTCAAAATATTACATTTAAAAAAAACAGCAATTTGAACTAACATTTTAAATCCAGTATTAAGGGTTAATATGCACACAGTCTTAGATTTGACAAATTCAAACACAAAACTCAACCAAGTTTTTTTTTTGAATTGAAACCCTATGTATAGCATACATGTGCAGTGATGTAAACATAACTAATAACATAAAATTTATATTTAATTTGCGAAATTAAACAGGAAAAAGCAGAGAACCAGTCTCTGATACTGTACTGTATCAGAACATTGGGGTTTTAAGAATTTATACATCAACAACATATTAATATGTATTTAGATAGGTTGGTAATCAAAGTGTAGCATGCATACGTATCAGGCAAGGGTCTGCATACTACCTGTAAAGGTTGATCAAACATGAATGAACTCAACACAAAGAGAACTTAACTAAAATAAAAAACTGAACCAAATATAGGCTAAACAACATGTCAATAATCCTATACAACTATGACCTATAGATACTAACCAGACCCACATCCCATATGCCAATACCCTCTACAATCTATCTATGTATATAGACCTCTCAGTCTTAGGTGCAGCTACAACTATACTCGAGGACATGCTCTAGTCATGGGTGCCTCTCTGGGAAGGGTAAGGGAAAATAATAACAATCATGAAGGCTGTACGGCATACTAACATCCTATATATAAAATGGTTGGTATTATAAATAACAGGGAAATCATCTACAATAGGTTACTATTCTAATACCAATGCTAACTATTATCTCTAGGGTATAGATACTCTACAAGTCGACATATCATTTCACTATGAAGATCTACCTATGAACATGCTACACAAACTAAATATCCCTGCTCCTAAGTTATTTACAACAACAGAAGGGTATGATGTTTAAAACCTTCTCAAGATACAACCTGTTAATCATATGCGTCTGTCCTAAATCATGTTGTCCAGAGTCTTCATCATGCTAGTGAGCAAGGCTACGATAATCACAGAGTCCTTGACTAAGATACGTACCCTTAGGTTCATGGTATTTAAAATTTTTGCATTGCCGCATGCGACGGTGAAAACCTTAAATTTCCATACCCGAGAAATACATCCAAAATCTGACTACATGTCCTCACTATGCCAATTAACACGACCATCGAAGATTCTAGATTCCATAACAGAGGTGACCTAGCCCATATGATTTTTTCAGAAAGAGAAAAAAAAAAGAAAACAAACATAACAGAAGAGTAACAAAACAAAATTAATCAAACAACAAGGAACAGATGGAAACAGATTTCAAGGTAGTTATAAAAGACAATTTCGGGAATGAAATTGAGAAGAACGAAACTTGCAGTAAGATCTCCAATGGTCTGTGCATCCTCGACTGTCCTGACGATAGCTCGCCCTTGCTGGTTTCCCCTGGTCTGCTGCTGATGCGGCATGAACTGCTGCTGCTGAGAGAAATCGGGAATGACGGGAAAAGGTCTCTGTACAGGCAGAGGTGCACCTCCAATGTAGCAGAAACGCCAACCTGAGTCGGCACAACAGGGGCTGCGGTCTCGAGGCCCTGATGAACAAGACGAGAGGTGGCCAGCCTCTCGATAATATCCCCCGAACCGAAGCGATGAGAACATGTCTTCATAACCATCCTGAAGACAGATCAAAACAAGAAACAATTTCTGAGAATGAAGCGAAAATTCAAAGGAGATAAGTTTATATCCAAGCGAAACAACAAGCAGCAAATTTAGAATAAAAGGGATCTGATAAGGAGTTTTTTCTAATGTGATTGAGTACCTTCAAAAATATCCTAATCCTACTACAGGCTGTAGTGATACTCTAGTTCGGATACCACTACATAAACTAGACCTGCATGGGCCACCACTAAAAATGTGTCACGACCCGCACCCTAGAGTAAGGGCACGAGGCGTGGGTACGTCCAGCCTACGCCGCAGTGTCGGCGGTAGAACGATGTCCTGGGTCAACATATATCTAACAAAATAACTCTAAACAGTTTATACTCCCCGAATGAGGGTGACATAGCAGTAAATAATCCCAATCACAACTAAGGAAGAGATAACACGATATGAAATAGACCTCAAGGAACAATAGATGATAAAGTTGTCTAAGATAATCCCAGCAAATATCCAGAGGTACATGGCCTCAGATACTGAATGAAAGAATATATGCAACTCAACATCTCTGAACAGAAAATAAGTCTAGCTAAACATGTCTCAAGACTACATAAAATAAGATAAGCCTAACTAAACTAGTCTAGGCAATGGGGGTGATGTCCTCAGCTAGAGCTGGGTCCTCCTGAGGGTCCAGCTCGCAAGTGTCATCTAAGGCTGCCCCGTAGAAAGTATCCACACATGCCTCCTCCTCGTCCTCTGTAATATTTTCAACAGGTCCAGTCAGGATATGAGCGAGTACAGTACATCTCAACAGTTCATAGCAGGTTAGAAAATATAATCATGCAGTAAAGTAAGATACAAGTACTGAAAGAAATGCTGTATGTAAACATAGAGAGAGCTGTAATAGAAATATCTACTATAAATAGAGACTAACAGTGGCTAGTGAGTCAGAGTACAATATAGATATGTAAATGGCGTAGGAGATTCTGATAAGATACTACTTGGGTATTATTCACATGTCTACTTCTACTCCCCCGTACCCCCAATCAATACACAAGGATCCAACCAGGTTATGTTATGATTCCATACAAAGGCCCCCGAAGGGTGATACATGGATGTCCCATAAATGGGGATTCTAGGAGATTCTAGGGTACCCAATAAATGGGATAAGAGATTCTAGGAGACTCTATGATCATAAGGGTATATGTCACAAGTGATCAAAGAACCAGTGAAGCATAGTGATACGCCATGTAAGTGAAACGCACAGAACATGTAGTACCCGATGCTCCCTAAGGATAACATCTCAAAAAGGGATCCATATAGTACCAATCCGTGTGACCAACGTGACAGTACAAGTAAAGTAATTTAATGCAAAAAATAATTCTAAGCAGGATATGAAATGATAAGAGAATGTACTCGCCTGGTATCTGAGTGTCCAATATGAAAGTACTGTCCGAGGAGTGGTGTCTGGCTCCTAATCAGAACAGCACCAGTCACAACAAGTCTAAAATGGTATAATGAAGTCCTACTATGCATTCTACATGATTCTAGGTCAATCTAGGCCAAAGTCAACTCTTGGTCAACTCTGGTCAATCCTAGAAGTCAAACTAGGTCAACCAAGTCTAGACTAGGTCAAGCTAGTCTATCTAGTCCAATCTAGACTATAATAATCTAGTCTAGGTCTATCAAGGCTAAACTAGCCTATCAACATACAATACAAGGCTATAGAACCTATCCTATCAATCAAGCACAAATACTAATAACACACCAAGTATATATACAATATATATATACTCATAGGCTATTGCCTATAACATAAGAGCAATGTGTGTACACATACATGCATATAGAGATATCATTACATACATGCATCGAATGTGTATACTATATTAGGCCTATACAATAATGTGTCATCAAGCATTGACATATGTATGATGCTACTACTATGTAATAGGCTCACATATATATATATGAATTTATATCTATACATATATAGGTTCATACATACATGCATCCATATACATAGGTTATAGAGATATATATAGAGAGGTAGAGAGAGTGAAAGGGTGTGTATGAGAGTGATGTGAGTGTGTGTGTGTGTTAAAGAGTGAAGGATGTGTGTGTGCGTGAGTGAAACATGTACGTGTGTGATTTGTGTGTGAGTGATACACAAAACAGTGTATGTGTAACATGGCAGTTGTGTGAGGAGTGAGTGAAACCTAATGAGCAGTGAGTTAATAGGTGTGTAGCTGTGTGTGTGTGTGTGGGAGGGTGCACTGGACTGAACAGGAATGTAAATGTGCAAGGGAATCAACAGTTCAGTTTTTACAACATTATGCTAATACTTATAAATATATACATATGTATAAAGGGGCTCATGTGTGTAGTGATACATGGGTGTATGTGAGTGTGTGATGAGTGGTACTGGACTTAGGCACAGAAATCAGCAAAGGGAAGGGAATTCAAAACACAAATCAAAACTGGAAACCATTACTCAGTTCAGAAATCTGAACTTCCAGTTTCAAGTTTTTTATTCAACCCAATGACAGCAAAAGAACCACCAAATGAACCCAAATTTCAAACACAATTAGTTCAAGTATAGGAGAATGAATCTAGGAACTTAAACCAACATGTTAACAGTACTAATTGGGTTAAAACAGTTGTACAAAATCTAATTTAAAAACTGGAATTCACCTGAGAAATCACATGTATCAGTTGATTGGGGTAAATGAGAATTCATAAGTCAAAACAATCTAAAATACAAAAACAGAGGTTGGTAATGCATATACCCATAGTGTATGTGTCCAACAGTGTCATTGTGTCCAAGCACGAGGACACAAACGTGTCCAAACAAAAGAAAACTCAAATCGGGCATAACAGTGCACTGTCCAGTGTACTGTCTCGTACACACGACACAGGACACAAACGTGTCTCGTGGTCACCCACCTAGATAGCCCACCTATAGGACTACCCCATAGGCTAACTAGCCAGTGTCCACGTCATGTCTGTGTCGGATACGAGAGCCGTATCAGTAGAGGGAAAAACCAGTGCACAGTGTCAGGCAAATCCCAATGCGATGGCGATTACTCTTTCGACACGCCACGTGGACACGTGAGACTTGACACGTGGCATGTCAGTCATAGCCCCATGGCGTGTGTCGAGTCTCGCGTGTCCTGGTTGCGTGTTGTGTCCGCCACAGCCCCCCAGTGGCAGGGGATCAAACCCGAGCGCGCGCGCGTGTGTGCAGCGCGTGTAAACGCGTCGAATTTGACACAACCCGACACAATCACCACCTCAGAGGAACAGAAATCATTAAGCAATGATAAAAACTAGATTCCTATTCAAAAATATTGCACAAAAAGAATCGGAATGCCCTTTGAGGCATTTCGACAAACACTTAAGGAAGAGGTCTGATACGTGTCCAAACGGACACAAAACTAATGCAACTCGACACGAAACCAATGCAACCACTTAGGGGACTCCTAGGGCTTCCTGAATATGTAAAGAAATCGAAATTTCATTGAGGACTGAGGAAGTTACCTATAGTTGAACTTCTAGGAAAATCCCTCTTTGTAGAGCTCTTCTCCTGATATTCCAATCCAACAAACTAAAATAAAACTCCAATAACAGCAAGTATAGGTATATTAAAACCTAATGGAAGAGATTTGAATGAAAAAGGAAATGGAATGGAATTCTGGGGATTAAATGAAGTAGGAACAAACCTTTTTTCTAAACTTGAGCTTTCCTAAAAAGAGGCAACCCTAAAATTAAGAGAGTATTTATAGGGTGGTGTTCCCAAGGATGATATGGTGGCCGGCCACTTAATCTAGGCTAGGGTTTTGGTAATGTCTTGGGCTTTGGGCCAACCTACAAGGCTATGGCTTGAATTGATTTATCAAAGGTTCTAAATCATAAGCCATGACTTATGACTTTCTAATTCCTATTGCTAACTAGAGTCTATTGACCAAACCAAGGGTTAGCTTAGGTTAGAATAGAGTCATATAACCTAACCAAGTCCATACTAACTAGGGTTAGCTTCTAGGTTGGTCTACAAGGGTCAAAACTAGTCAAAGTCAACCTAGTCCAACAATTCCAAAATAATTCCTAAAAATTCCCATAAATTCAAATAAATTCTAATAAATTTAAATTACCCCAAAAATGTCAAAGTTACCCTCAAACTAGAAATGATAAACAGAATACCCTAATCACAAGGCTAGGCTCTAGGTCAACCAGTCTCCAAGGTTACACTATCAAAACACCAAAATCATAAGTCATGATTTAAAATAGTTTTAAATGATTAAATAATCATCATAAATCATATCATGATTTAGATATCATTATTAAAAGACTAAAATTACAAAATTTCAAAATTACCCTCTTCTGGAAAACTGGATGTTACAATCCTACCCACCTTAGAAAAATTTTGTCCTCGAAATTAAAGGTGATCGTACTCCTTCTAGGTTAAGCCCCCAGCTATCAAAGTCTCAGAACTGGAATAAAACATACGATTTAAAAAAAAAATGGCATACAGGGTCATGGCATACGATGGTAGTGAAGTCTCATCTAGGTATACTAGTCATGCTAACCAAAACGGTTATAGGGTTTCAAAACACACAAGCAATCTAGGGTGCTAAACTAGAAAGGATACAGAAATAACAATCATCAAGACTGTAAGGTAGTCTACCGTCCTGTATGAAAACTGGTACTTATCAAAAATAAAATATAATAAAGATAACTACCAATTATCTATTAAGGGATACTATTCAAGAAAATTAAAATCAAAAGTTAAAGAATGAAAGTCAATCGCATGGAATCCAATCACAATGTATATATATAGAGAGTGTGTTAGAGAGGAAAAAGCTAGCATTATGTAAATGTTATGTGGTTCGTGTGTGTATAGATGTATGTGGACATGTTCATATGGTTAGATAGTAGGTATGTGTGTATTATGAAATATACATAAAAGTATGGGAGGATTTGGGTTTCAAAACAATAGCTATCACGTTATACTACTCATAGCATATTGGTTAAACAATCTACAATGCACAACCTATTTACTCATAACATGCATGGCTAACCATATCTATATATATAAATAGCTAGAGATTTAGTTATACATCTATATACATTATAACATGTATGACTAAGCTCTATATATATATATATATATATATATATAGATATATAATCATGACATAGAGAGGAAAGGTTAGGTTTACCTGGCAGTGTATACTAAGTTAGGGTGTGTGTGTGTCCTTGTACATGGTTATAGTTTAGTATTGAAAGGTTAAAACCAGTTTTAGTTCAGCATTTACATACAAAATCTGAAAATAAGCTAACATTTAAACTAATGTAATATTAACACAATGCAGTTTCAGATTTTAGGGGTTTGAAATATCACGACCAACTCAATGCTCCCAACACATCCTAACATGATAGAGATAAAACCCTAATATACTATCCATACATTTTGCTATGCATACAGTTCAATATTACATATTAAATCTGAATTTGAACTAAACATTTGAAATCAATGTAAAAATGTTAACATGTATTCAGTTTTAGAATTTTGGAAAAATTCGAACATCAAACCAACCCAATGTTTATCACAACCTAACATGTAAAAAAAATATATGAAACCTAACATTATATCCCTACATACAATAATGTATATACCTCAAAATATTACATTTAAAAAAAACAGCAATTTGAACTAACATTTTAAATCCAGTATTAAGGGTTAATATGCACACAGTCTTAGATTTGCCAAATTCAAACACAAAACTCAACCAAGTTTTTTTTTTGAATTGAAACCCTATATATAGCATACATGTGCAGTGATGTAAACATAACTAATAACATAAAATTTATATTTAATTTACGAATTTAAACAAGAAAAAGCAGAGAACCAGTCTCTGATACTGTACTGTATCAGAACATTGGGGTTTTGAGAATTTATACATCAACAACATATTAATATGTATTTAGATAGGTTGGTAATCAAAGTGTAGCATGCATACGTATCAGACAAGAGTCTGCATACTACCTGTAAAGGTTGATCAAACATGACTGAACTCAACACAAAGAGAACTTAACTAAAATAGAAAACTGAACCAAATATAGGCTAAATAACATGTCAATAATCCTATACAACCATGACCTATAGATACTAACCAAACCCATATCCCATATGCCAATACCCTCTGCAATCTATCTATATATATAGACCTCTCAGTCTTAGCTGCAGCTACAACTATACTCGAGGACATGCTCTAGTCATGGTTGCCTCTCTGGAAAGGGTAAAGGAAAATAATAACAATCATGAAGGCTGTATGGCATACTAACATCCTATATATAAGCTGGTTGGTATTATAAATAACAGGGAAATCATCTATAATAGGTTACTATTCTAATACCAATGCTAACTATCATCTCTAGGGGACAGATACTCTACAAGTCGTCATATCATTTCACAATGAAGATCTACCTATGAACAAGCTACACAAACTAAATATCCCTACTCCTAAGTTATTTATAACAACAGAAGGGTATGATGTTTAAAACCTTCTCAAGATACAACCTGTTAATCATATGCGTCTGTCCTAAATCATGTTGTCCAGAGTCTTTATCATGCTAGTGATCAAGGCTACGATAATCACAGAGTGCTTGACTAAGATACGTACCCTTAGGTTCATGGTATTTAAAATTTTCGCATTGCTGCATGCGACGACGAAAACCTTAAATTTCTATACCCGAAAAATACATCCAAAATCTGACTACATGTCCTCACTATGCCAATTAACACGACCATCGAAGATTCTAGATTCCATAACTGAGGTGACCTAGCCCATATGATTTTCTCAGAAAGAGAAAAAAAAGAAAACAAACATAACAGAAGAGTAACATAACAAAATTAATCAATCAACAAGGAACAGATGGAATCGAATTTCAAGGTAGTTATAAAAGAAAATTTTGGGAATGAAATTGAGAAGAACGAAACTTGCAGTAAGATCTCCAATGGTCTGTGCATCCTCGACTGTCCTGACGATAGCTCGCCCTTGCTGGTTTCCCCTGGTCTGCTGCTGATGCTGTATGACCTGCTGCTGCTGAAAGAAATCGGGAATGATGGGAAAAGGTCTCTGTACAGGCAGAGGTGCACCTCCAATGTAGCAGAAACGCCAACCTGAGTCGGCACAACAGGGACTGCGGTCTCGAGGCCCTGATGAACAGGACGAGAGGTGGCCAGCCTCTTAATATCCCCCGAACCGAAGTGATGAGATCATGTCTTCATAACCATCATGAAGACAGATAAAAACAAGAAACAATTTCTGAGAATGAAGCAAAAATTCAAAGGAGATCAGTTTATATCCAAGGGAAACAATAAGCAGCAAATTTAGAAAAAAAAGGGATCTGATAAGGAGTTTTTTCTAATATGATTGAGTACCTTCAAAATATCCTAATCCTACTGCAGGCTGTAGTGATACTCTAGTTCGGATACCACTACATAAACTGGACCTGCATGGGCCACCACTAAAAACGTGTCACGACCCGCACCCTAGAGTAAGGGCACGAGGCGTAGGTACGTCCAGTCTACGCCGCAGTGTCGGCGGTAGAACGCTGTCCTAGATCAACATACATCTAATAATATAACTCTAAACAGTTTATACTCCCCGAATGGGGGTGACATAGCAGTAAATAATCCCAATCACAACTAAGAAAGAGACAGCACGATATGAAATAGAACTCAAGGAACAATAGATGATAAAGTAGTCTAAGATAATCCCAGCAAATATCCAGAGGTACATGGTCTCAGATACTGAATGAAAGAATATATGCAACTCAACATCTTTGAACAGAAAATAAGTTTAGCTAAACATGTCCCAAGACTACATAAAATAAGATAAGCCTAACTAAACTAGTCCAGGCAATGGGGGTGATGTCCTCAGCTAGAGCTGGGTCCTCCTGAGGGTCCAGCTCGCAAGTGTCATCTAAGGCTGCCCCGAAGAAAGTATCCAGACATGTCTCCTCCTCGTCCTCTGTAATATTTTCAACTGGTCCAGTCTGGACAAGAGCGAGTACAGTACATCTCAACAGTTCATAGCAGGTTAGAAAATATAATCATGCAGTAAAGTAAGATACAAGTACTGAAAGAAATGCTGTATGTAAATAGAGAGAGAGCTGTAATAGAAATATCTACTATAAATAGAGATTAACAGTGGCTAGTGAGTCAGAGTACAATATAGACATGTAAATGGCATAGGAGATTCTGATAAGACACTATGGAAGAGATTCTGATAAGATACAACTCGGGTATTATTCACATGTCTACTTCTACTCCCCCGTACCCCCAATCAATACACAAGGATCCAACCAAGTTATGTTATGATTCCATGCAAAGGCCCCCGAAGGGTGATACATGGATGTCCCATAAATGGGGATTCTAGAAGATTCTATGATACCCAGTAAATGGGATAAGAGATTCTAGGAGACTCTGTAATCATAAGGGTAAATGTCACAAGTGATCAAAGAACCAGTGAAGCATAGTGATACGCCATGTAAGTGAAACACACAGAACATGTAGTACCCGATGCTCCCTAAGGATAACATCTCAAGAAGGGATCCATATAGTACCAATCCGTGTGACCAACGTGACAGTACAAGTAAAGTAATTTAATGCAGAAAATAATTCTAAGCAGGATATGAAATGATCAAAGAATATACTCGCCTGGTATCTGAGTGTCCAATATGAAAGTACTGTCCGAAGAGTGGTGTCTGGCTCCTAATCAGAACAGCACAAGTCATAACAAGTCCAAAATGGTATAATGAAGTCCTACTATGCATTCTACATGATTCTAGGTCAATCTAGGCCAAAGTCAACACTTGGTCAACTCTGGCCGACCCTAGAAGTCAAACTAGGCCAACCAAGTCTAGACAAGGTCAAGCTAGTCTATCTAGTCCAATCTAGACTATACTAATCTAGTCTAGGTCTACCAAGGCTAAACTAGCCTATTAACATACAATACAAGGCTATAGAACCTATCCTATCAATCCAGCACAAACACTAATGACATACCAAGTAAATATACAATATATATATACTCATAGGCTATTACCTATAACATAAGAGCAAGGTGTGTACACATACAGGCATATAGAGATATCATTACATACATGCATCCAATGTGTATACTATATTAGGCCTATACAATAATGTGTCATCAAGCATTGACATATGTATGATGCTACTACTATGTAATAGGCTCACATATATATATGAATTTATATCTATACATATATAGGTTCATACATACATGCATCCATATACATAGGTTATAAAGATATATATAGAGAGGTAGAGAGAGTGAAAGGGTGTGTATGAGAGTGATGTGAGTGTGTGTGTGTGTTAAAGAGTGAAGGATGTGTGTGTGGGTGAGTGAAACATATATGTGTGTGATTTGTGTGTGAGAGATGCACAAAACAGTGTGTGTGTAACATGGCAGTTGTGTGAGGAGTGAGTGAAACCTAATGAGCAGTGAGTGAATAGGTGTGTAGCTGTGTGTGTGTGTGGTAGGGTGCACTGGACTGAACATGAATGTAAATGTGCAAGGGAATCAACAGTTTAGTTTTTACAACATTATGCTAATACTTATAAATATATACATATGTATAAAGGGGCTCATGTGTGTGGTGATACATGAGTGTATGTGAGTGTGTGATGAGTGATACTGGACTTAGGCACAGAAATCAGCAAAGGGAAGGGAATTCAAAACACAAATCAAAACTGGAAACCATTACTCAGTTCAGAAATCTGAACTTCCAGTTTCTATTTTTTCATTCAACCCAATGACAGCAAAAGAACCACCAAATGAACCTAAATTTCAAACACAATTAGTTCAAGTATAGGAGAATGAATCTAGGAACTTAAACCAACATGTTAACAGTACTAATTGGGTTAAAACAGTTGTACAACATTGAATTTAAAAAGTGGAATTCACCTGAGAAATCATATGTATCAGTTGATTGGGGTAAATGAGAATTCATAAGTCAAAACAATCTAAAATACAAAAACAGAGGTTGATAATGCATATACCCATAGTGTACATGTCCAACAGTGTCATTGTGTCCAAGCACGAGGACACAAACATGTCCAAACAAGAGAAAACTCAAATCGGGCACAACAGTGCACTGTCCAGTGCACTATCTCGTGCATACATGCACTCGTGTCGTGCATACGACACAGGACACAAACGTATCTCGTGGTCACCCACCTCGATAGCCCACCTATAGTACTACCCCATAGGCCAACTAGACAGTGTCCACGTCGTGTCTGTGTCGGATACGAGAGCCGTATCAGTGGGGGAAAAACCAGTGCACAGTGTCAGGCCAATCCCTGTGCGATGGCGATTACTCTCTCGACACGCCATATGGATACGTAAGACTTGACACGTGGCATGTCAGTCATAGCTCCATGGCGTGTGTCGAGTCTTACGTGTCCTGGTTGCGTGTCGTGTCCGCCACAGCCCCCGAGTGGCAGGGGATCAAACCCGAGCGCGCGCGTGCGTGTGCAGCGCGTGTCCACGCATCGAATTCGACACAACCTGACACAATCACCACCTCAGAGGAATAGAAATCATTAAGCAATGATAAAACCTAGATTCCTATTCAAAAAGATTGCACAAAAAGAATCGAAATGCCCTTTGAGGCATTTCGACAAACACTTAAGGAACAGGTCTGATACGTGTCCAACGGACACGAAACCAATGCAACTCGACACAAAACCAACGCAACCACTTAGGGGACTCCTAGGGCTTCCTGAATATGAAAAGAAATCAAAATTTCATTAAGGAATGAGGAAGTTACCTATAGTTGAACTTCTAGGAAAATCCCACTTTGTAGAGCTCTTCTCCTTGATATCCCAATCCAACAAATCAACAACAAACTGAAATAAAACTCCAATAACAGCAAGTATAGGTATATTAAAACCTAATGGAAGATATTTGAATGAAAAAGGAAATGGAATGGAATTCTAGGGATTAAATGAAGTAGGAACAAACCTTTTTTCTAAACTTGAGCTTTCCTAAAAAGAGGCAACCCTAAAATTAAGAGAGTATTTATAGGATGGTGTTCCCAAGGATGATATGGTGGCCGGCCACTTAGTCTAGGCTAGGGTTTTGGTAATGTCTTGGGCTTTGGGCCAACCTATAAGGCTATGGCTTGAATTGATTTATCAAAGGTTCTAAATCATAAGCCATGACTTATGACTTTCTAATTCCTATTGCTAACTAGAGTCTATTGACCAAACCAAGGGTTAGCTTAGGTTAGACTAGAGTCATATAACCTAACCAAGTCCATACTAACTAGTGTTAGCTTCTAGGTTGGTCTACAAGGGTCAAAACTAGTCAAAGTCAACCTAGTCCAACAATTCCAAAATAATTCCTAAAAATTCCCATAAATTCAAATAAATTCTAATAAATTTAAATTACCCCAAAAATGTCAAAATTATCCTCAAACTAGAAATAATAAACAGAATACCCTAATCACAAGGCTAGGCTCTAGGTCAACCAGTCTCCAAGGTTACACTATCAAAACACCAAAATCATAAGTCATGATTTAAAATAGTTTTAAATGATTAAATAATCATCATAAATCATATCATGATTTAAATATCATTATTAAAATACTAAAATTACAAAATTTCAAAATTAACCTCTTCTGGAAAACTGGGTGTTACACATAAAATATGTCTATGGCCACATTTGTCACACTACCTGTTTACATGGGCTAAAATTTGGTTCGGGCCCTGTTCGGGCTGAATTGGACAAATCGGGTCATAAAAAATATATAAAACCATAAATTGTATAAATTCATTTTTAAGTCTAATAAAATAATAGAAAAATAATTAAAAAAATAGGAATTTTACATCCTACACAACTTACAAGAATTTTGTCCTCAAAATTTAGGAATAATAGGATAGATAGGGTTGGGGGGATAGGAAGAGTTCGTCAATACCAA
The DNA here is from genome assembly GCA_029216955.1 of Iris pallida. Classification (NCBI taxonomy): domain Eukaryota; kingdom Viridiplantae; phylum Streptophyta; class Magnoliopsida; order Asparagales; family Iridaceae; genus Iris; species Iris pallida. Next base: position 13,616,783 of record JANAVB010021800.1, on the reverse strand, counting down.
AATATAATTAAATTTTGGAGGAGACGATAAAACGGCGTTCAATACCACCATGCAATAGAAAATTATGGAGTCGATATATACAAAAATATATCATGGTTATGGAATTGAATAAGAGTTGCTAGTGAAGGTAACAAAATTTTGAATATCAACTTTTAGAGAACAGTAAGGAATTGAGTAGGCTAAAGAGAATAAGTTAGACATTTAGGAAATGTGATTCCTTAAGGGAGAACTGGATACTAATCGCCTTGGTCGAGGGTTTGATTAAGTGATGATTGGAATCACTCTCGTGCATTCAAGAATAATTGGGAGGACACGATAACAATTCTAAGGTTAAGGAACGAGGAGTAGTTAAAGGCGAGGATACAGCCACATGAGTCGGTCGGTGGCTATCTACATTTGTGTATAATTAACCGATTGGGCAACCAAAGATGATCTCTTGTGTCGATCTATCAAGTATAGTGTCTGGTCTTTCTAAAGTAAGTAAAGCCCACAACAAAAAGAGTTCAAAGACGATGCTATTTAGTACGAAATACGAGGTTCATAGGTGACGGAAATAATTCGAATGAGAGTTTTCAATGCTGTCGCGGATGAGACTCTAAGACAAGTTTGCTATGTCTCCATCCACGTAGAATAATATATGTGATAAGCGAACCAAAGTGCAATAGGTTGATCAGACCATCATGCACCGGTTCTGATTAGACAATATGTTATTGGGTGCACCCAATAAAATATGTCATGATCAAGCTTGATAACGAAATAAGCTTGCAAAACTGAAGCTACGTTAGCAGCGTGAGATATTCAAAATATGAGCAAGGGAGGTACTGATGAAGAAATTTTAAATAGTCCCAGATCTTTAAGATCAAGGCTCGCCCGAATTTCAGGCATATACAGTTGTCTTGGTGACTAGCTAAGTTAGGGTCCTCTGAACTTATAGTCTAAGCAAACTTATT